>JXCR01114865.1:35527-94948 GCA_002079205.1 Phalaenopsis hybrid cultivar | reverse complement strand
TTTTATCTGATGTCTATTATTTGTGTATAAATATAGTAAGTAGGTGTTGAATATGTAAATTTATTAGAATATAGTCCAAAAATTTATAATATTATCTCCCTTGACAATATTTTAACGCAACTTAACTTTGACTATGTATGGGAGGGATAGAGCCTAGCTTACTATAAATTTCCCTCAAATTTATCAAAATCTCATTCTCATATCAACTTTCCCTTACTATCTAGTAGTTATTGAGATCCATAATGGAACACTTCAAGCAACTTGTCCTCATCATTGCTATAATGGCTTTTCTCTACATTGATCATGATGCAATGGCCTACGGTATATGAACTATTATAGATATAAAGAAGTTACCATATTTATTTATTTGAACATTTTTTTTAATGTTTTATGTTATAATGATGACATAAATAGCACAGCATAAGGAGTTTAGCTATACGGTGGGGGCCTGGAATGGTCCGGATCATTGGGGAGATATCCGTAAGGACTGGGAGACATGTAAAATTGGGCACTCACAATCACCAGTATCAATATATGATAAAAAGACCAAGTTTGTATATCAACCCGAGGATCTTAAATGGAGTTATCATCCTGAAAAAGCTGTGATGAAGAATCTTGGTCACAACATCGTGGTAAATTAAAAAAAGCTTTCTTATGTTATTTAAAAAATATTATGAAGATTGTTTTACGTATGAAAAATGTCATTGAGCTAATATTATGAGATTTTTATGACATGACAGATCCAATGGGAAGATGTAGTGGGTGCTGTATGGATCAATAAAACAGAATATCCACTAAAGCAAGTGCACTTTCACACGCCTTCAGAGAACACACTTAATGGAAAAAAGTATGTGTTATAACCAAATATTCAAATTGTATATCTCATGAAAAATAGAGAATATAGTTGGAAAATGCCATCTTTAATAGTATTAAAAAGGTATGACAATAAAGATTTATGCTAGAAGCTAATCATTTTCTTCAACACATATAATAGTTATCAAAGCAACTAGTTCATATATTGACCAATTATGAACAGTTTTTTAGTTCCAACAAATTAAAAACTTTACTATCATATTCTTATTTTATGATGTAGTATGTCATCAGTACTCTCTTTTATATTCATACTAACCTAGTACTAAAAGTATTATTTATTAATATAATGGCCAACTCAGATTTAATTTAAAGGTTCATTTGCTTCACCATCGTACTACTAACCAACCAATGGCTATGGTAAGCCACTTATATGAAGTTGGTGCTCCAGATCCATTTTTTACCAAGGTATTCAGTTTCTATTCCATTAAGTTTATGCATGTATGCTCCATCTTACTCATGAGTCTGTTTTGTTATTAAGCAATAAGTTGTGTATATCTATAAATATTTATAATTAAATATGNATATATATATATATGTACATATATACATTGAATCATGCTTCAAGCTTGAAGGTCGGCTATTTGGCAGCCTCATTTTTGACAAATAGAAATTCAAAATTTGATAGCCGGCATTTGAAACACTAACAATTAAAAAAAATAATATTTGAAAATTTGCAGTGTACCATTTAATTTCTTGTTGTTTACATATCTAACACCTAAGCTTCAATTTTTGCATACACATGTCCCTTTTCCTATTAATCAAATGGTGTATTTCATTTTATTAAGGTTAAGATGGCAATATGTTTTATCTGATGTCTATTATTTGTGTATAAATATAGTAAGTAGGTGCTGAATATGTAAATTTATTAGAATATAGTCCAAAAATTTATAATATTATCTCCCTTGACAATATTTTAACGCAACTTAACTTTGACTATGTATGGGAGGGATAGAGCCTAGCTTACTATAAATTTCCCTCAAATTTATCNTCTCATTTCTTAATGGATTTTGATGATTATTTTTTTAAATTATTCGTCTTGAAGAGACGAACACATCCATATGGTAAACATACTATGAAATTAAGTCATTATAAGTAGAGAGCTCGCGAAGGCTCGAGAGAGTCAGTGAGGTTATACATTTATTTCGAGAGGTTTAGCCTCAATCAGAGATTCTTCACACCTTCGTTGGGTCCCAAAGAGCTTAGGGATGAAGCTTCTGGCTCTGGTGTAAAGCCTATGTATGATTTCGACCACAGCCGATTTTGGGTGTTGGTTGAGAGCTATGGTAGAGGCAATTTCAGAGGGGGAATTGATGGGGGTTTGGCTTCCTTCACTGTTGTGAAGGTGTAGAGCCAATTTATTTGAAGTTTGGTGCTGTGTAGGTTGGGATTGAAGTTTATCCTGGCTTCGAGCAGGATTTCAAACTCAAAATTGGATTTCTATGGTGAAATTGGGAGAGGGAAATGAATTGCAATGTATTAAGAGACTCTTAGAGAAGCTTTCTGAGGAGTTTGGGAGGCCTTGGTGAAAATTTTCTTACCACAAACTATTCATGGCCGTGGAGGGCCATTTTATAGAAATTGGCCAGGGGAAGCTTGGCTGGCCAATTGAGGGGTTAGCCCCACTGCTTAGGTGTTAAGCAGAGGAGCTCTCAGCTAAATTTGGGCTGAGGTGGCCTCTTGGCATGAATTTGGGTATTGGCCATATGGGGGCTCACGGTTTTCGGCTTTAGCTTGGGTTAAAGTGGCTAACCAAGGGTTGGATCATGGTTAAAGCTTATAATGAGCAGTAAAAATGGCACCATAGGGTACGGACATGTGGTATGGAAAGTACCTTGATTTAACCCTCTCCTTATCCCTTTAAGAATTTAAAAAAAAAAATTTACCCATGAGATAAATATCAAGCTTAATCATGGGTTGGTGGCTGGCTTTAAATTCAACTCTAGAGTCTAGGATGAGTTATGGTAAGGCTCATTTGACCATACCAAGCTTAATTGGTTTGGATTTGGCCATAAGTCCAAGAAGGTGCATATGACCAAATCTTGTGTTTGGACTAGGTTAGACATGTCAATTTGCCCACCTAAATATGGCATTTGGTGTAAGAGACCATGAGGGACAACTTTCATGAAGGGTGAACGTCATTTTGAGGTCAATTGGTTAATCAATTTGGTGGATTTTTTATTTTTGACCCATTTTAAGCATGTTGGGCTAAGTTTGGGTCAAACTTGGGCTAGCCATGGGCTAAGTCCAAATTAATTATTTTTTTTGTGTAAAACATCATGATGAACAACTTTCATGAAGGATGAAAGTCATTTTGAAATCAATTTGGTAGTGAATTTAGTGGATTTTAATGAAATTTGGATTTAGACCCAAATTAGGCATATGGAGCTAATTTGGGTCAAACTTGAGCTAGCTTTAGACTAAACTCAAATTTATTGTTTTGTTTGGTCACAAATGACCTCAAAAAGTATTTTCAACAAAAATTGGATGCCAATTTGAGGTTTAAGACATTCAATTGTTGAGATTTGGGGTGTTAGCTAATATTGGGGCTAATTTTGGGAATTTTGGATTTAGGCCAAAGTCAAATGAATTTGAGGCTTCACCAAGGCCAACTGATGGTTGATTTTGATGTGTAAGAATGTTTTAATGATTTTTCAATATTAATTGAGGCTAATTGACTAGGCTATGGTTCAATTGAGTGAAATTAAGTCGTATGGTCAAAATTGGGGTTTTGACCCAAATCAAAATTGAGCTCAAATCATAGACCAATTGAGCCTAGATTTGGTTTATTTTGATCATATCAAAAGTGAATTTGGGTTTAGGATGGGAATTGGGGTCAATTAAGATCAACTTGATAGACATTTGGGATGGATTTGGGGAATTTCGGGTCTTTAAAGGGCAATTTGGGGATTTTGGCTAAAGATGGTCAAATTGGCCAAATTGGGTCATGTGGTAGTTGAAAGAAAAAAAATTGGCAATATTTGGGATTTATTAGAATTTTCTGAGAATTTTAGAATTTTTTTGGATTTTGGGTCAAAGAACGGTCTNCAATTTCTCATTATGTAGGGTTATGCAAAGAATGCAAGGCCTGTGCAACCACTTAATGATAGGGTGGTTCAATTATTTGTTTGAATGTTTACATTTCAACTCAATGGGAAATTTATGTAATTGTTTAATTGAATAAGAGAAAAATGATGAATGTAGCCAACCTCGCATAGTAGGCCAAAGGCTTATAGTTGTTGTTATTGTAGTTATTGTTGTATTTGTTGTTGTAGTTGTTGTTATGGTTGTTTTTGTTTAATTAGATAAGAGTTATGGTTTATTGATAAATTTCCCGCCAATGTCTTTTTATTATTTAGCATAAGATGTTCTAATCACTCTTTCAGTTAAAATTTTGTTATGATAATTTTGGGTTGTGGAATACAAATTCATTATATAATAATAAAGAAATCAATTGAGAATAATTAATAATGAGGCTTCAGTTAACTGACATTAGGAAAAACTCTTGTAGATTTTTTTTGGAAGGATAAAATGCTAAATAAATTTCTTTCCAAGTGATAAATCTAATTTAAAATGAAGTATAACTTTTGCTTTATTATTGAGGAAACAAATATAGCATCATTATTTATCTAGTTTTTTTTTTCCAAGGATGTATAATAATAATAGGTTTAACATGATATATATTTACATATCCATTACAGAGTAAGAGATAAATTATATGTCAAAATGAGATTGTTGTATGTTGCAATTGAAAAGCATTTGACCAACACTTTATAGCATAACATTTCTTTGATTGTTAAATCAAATGAACCCTTATAAAAAATAAATTTACAATCAAACTAAGTTAGTTGCCAAAATGATTTCAATTACATCTTAAATACTAAAATCCAATCATTAAATGGTCTCAAATCAACCCATGTTAGATCAGTATGTAATGATGGAGATGGCCCAAATTTTTTATAGTTTCACCTAACCGGGGGTGACCATGTTAGACTAGTATGTAATGAAGGAAAATTAGTCATTGCTTCTATTATAGTCTCAGGTGACTGGGAGAGACCATTTGAGTTGATGTGTGTAGCTAGTGACTATGTTTTCCAGACAATTTTAGGGCAAAGCACGATAAAAATTTTTAAGCTAAATATTATGCCAGTAAATCCTTTAATGAAGCTAAAATCAATTGCACTGCAACTGAGAAGGCATTATTTACTATAGTATATGCTTTTGATAAATTAAGATCTTATTTAATTGGAACAAAATGCTTTGCTCATACAGATCATTATGGTAATAGATATCTTATGTTGCAGAAGGGCGCTAAACCAAGATTGATTAGATGGGTCATCTTAATGTCAGAGTTTGATAACAAAGTGGCAGATAGGAAAAGATCTGATAATCAAACTGATGACCATTTATCTAAACTAGATGAGAGAAATTCATACACTTATGTAGATGAAATTAATGAGAATTTTCCTGATGAACAACTGTATGTTATTACTGAGTGGTGCATTATGTGGTTTAATGACATAGTAAATTTTTTTATTAGTGATTATATGTCATATGGATTAACATACCACCAAAGAGAAAAGTTCATTCATGATTCTAGATCTTACCTTTCTGATGACCCATATTTGTATAAAAAGTGTACGGATCAAGTAATCAGAACAAGTGTACCCTTAGATAAAACCCATAAAATTATCAAGAAATTTCATGATTCTAAATGTGGGAGACATTTTGGTGATGATATAAGTACATGTAAGATTTTACAATCTCATTTTTATTGGCCTAATTTTTTAGGGATGTGAGTATATATATATATATATATATAGACACACACACTTGTGATAGATGCGAGAGAATAAGCAATATTTCTAACGGAGATGAAATGCCTGTAAATTTTACTTTCGAGTTTGACATTTTTTATGTTTGGAGTTTAGATTTTATGGGACCATTTATACCATCTTTTGGAAATTTATATATTCTGATAATTGTGGATAATGTCTCAAAATGAATTGAGGTTGTGACTCTTCCAAACTATGTTGCTCAAAGTGTGGTTAATTTTTTAAAGAAGAATATCTTTAGTAGATTTGACATGCTTAGAGTGATCATTAGTAATGGAGGAAGTCATTTTAAGAATAAAAGAATTGAGACACTAGCTGCTAAATATGAAATTAAACATAGAATATACACATATTATCATCCTTAAATATGTGGTTTAATAGAAGTATCTAAGAGAGAAATCAAGAGAGTTTTAGAAAAAAATGTCAATCCTAATTGAAAGATTGGTCCTTAAGACTAGAAGATGCATTATGGGTTTATAGGACTACTTACAAAACACCTATAGAAATATCTCTATATAGGCTCATTTTTAGAAAAGCTCGTCACTTGCCGGTGGAACTAGAACATAAGGCTTATTGGGCTATCAAGGAATTTAATTAAAACTTAAAAGAAGCTGGTGAGAAGAGATTGTTGCAGTTAAATATGCTCGAGGAAATTAGACAAGAGTCTTATTAAAATGCAAAAGTTTTCTGAAGAAAAGATGAAAAATTGGCATGATCGGAAGATTCTTAGAAAAAATTTTGAGCCTGGATGCAGGTTTTACTGTATAATACATAATTAAATTTTTTTCTTAGNACTTGTGATAGATGCGAGAGAATAAGCAATATTTCTAACGGAGATGAAATGCCTGTAAATTTTACTTTCGAGATTGACATTTTTTATGTTTGGAGTTTAGATTTTATGGGACCATTTGTACCATCTTTTGGAAATTTATATAATCTGATAATTATGGATAATGTCTCAAAATGAATTGAGGTTGTAACACTTCCAAACTATGTTGCTCAAAGTGTAGCTAATTTTTTAAAGAAGAATATCTTTAGTAGATTTGACATTCCTAGAGTGATCATTAGTAATGGAGGAAGTCATTTTAAGAATAAAAGAATTGAGACACTAGCTGCTAAATATGAAATTAAACATAGAATATACACATATTATCATCCTTAAATATGTGGTTTAATAGAAGTATCTAAGAGAGAAATCAAGAGAATTTTAGAAAAAATGTCAGTCCTAATTGAAAGATTGGTCCTTAAGACTAGAAGTTGCATTATGGGTTTATAGGACTACTTACAAAACACCTATAGAAATATCTCTATATAGGCTCATTTTTAGAAAAGCTCGTCACTTGCCAGTGGAACTAGAACATAAAGCTTATTGGGCTATCAAGGAATTTAATTAAAACTTAAAAAAAGCTAGTGAGAAGAGATTATTGCAGTNCTTAAAAAAAGCTGGTGAGAAGAGATTATTGCAGTTAAATATACTCGAGGAAATTAGACAAGAATCTTATGAAAATGCAAAAGTTTTCTGAAGAAAAGATGAAAAATTGGCATGATCGGAAGATTCTTAGAAAACATTTTGAGCCTGGATGCAGGTTTTACTGTATGATACATAATTAAAATTTTTTCTTAGAAAACTTAAGTATAGGTGGTAGAGGTCATTTTCTGGAATTAAAGCTTATCCTTTTGGTGCAATCGATATTAAGGATTCAAAATGTGTTAGGGTGCTTAAAATGATTAAACAAAGACTTAAAGCCTACATAGATGGAGAAAGGCCTATAATTATTGAGGTCTTAAAGATGGGTCAACTTGAGTAAGTATCTGGATTTTTCTGTTTGATGACGTTAAACCAAGCGCTTCTTAGGAAGCAACCCAAATTTGTATTGTGTTATTATTTTTTTGAAATAGATTGTTTGATGTGCTTGTTGATGTTTAGGTTTGTGATATAGTGTTTTGTTTTCAGTGAGTCATGAAGGTGGTGATTCCTTAGCTTCTCTTTGCGACTAAAAATCTATTTGATTTCTGGATGTAGTTGGATTAACTAACACACAACTGTCAGCACTAAGAAGGTCGGGGGGTTGTGGAGTTGTTAGTTGCCAGGATGGATATCTCAACACCTGTTTTAATTTAATTTAACATATAATTTGGAAAAAAAATAGTATTTTGGATTTCTGAAAATACAAGACCGTACTGATCTCATATCCCCAGTAGTTTAAATAAACAAGCCTAATACCGCAAATAATGTATTCATCCCTAAGGATAAACACACTACTTCATGGTAAGACTCGATAAAATAAGCTAAAGATTGTGTGACATCCGTTAAGTCTGCGAAACCATTTTTATTATAAGCCGACAAGATCCTCTATTTAATACGAAAAACTAAATAGGGTTTATTTTAAGCTAGGTTCAGAAATGCTTCCTATAAGGGCAAGCCACTATAGTTAATTACATCTTAAATAACTGAATTCACCTAAGAAAACTCTTGATAAAAATTACAGGACATTATCTTCAAGGAGTTCAAAGGACAAGGACTTTTCAACGAGATCGGATAAAGAGGTGTGAAAGGGGAATGACTTAAATTTGAAACATTTATTTTATGATCCAAAAGGAAAGATGCTAGGGGATGTCATAGATCCAGAGGAGAACCCCGGTAACTTCCCAAAACTATCATACTATTTGACTTGAGTTCTAGAGAAAAACTATTTAATGATTCATTCTACAAATTTTATTAATTAGGGCTTACATTCATGTAAAACAATCACACAAATAACCTAAATGAAGTGAGGATTTAAATCGTGATGAATGACAAGCTCAAAATTCTAAGATGAGTTAGAGCTTATGTTGTATAGTAGAACCATACAAAGGCCTAAGAAAAAGTGGAGGATTTATTTTGCATAAAGATACAACCTCGAAGTCCTATGGATTGTTGTTTAATTCTAACGAATGCTTTAGCTGGTGAAGACATGTTTTGCAGTTGAAGATGGTCATGCTAACCATGATGCTAGCTCCAAGCTTCTCTTCATAGCAAGTTTAAGTTTTCTAATGTGTCAAGTCATGATGTCAAATCAAATGTTCATAAGGGTCAGGGTTGTTCAAATATTATGAAACATATTAAAGTTGGTCAGAGCAACAACGGTTAAGATCGTACGGTTCCCTTGTTCCGGTACAATTATTTTCTTTCGGATTCAATTAATCTATGAATTTACTAAACTGTACTTAATGAGTTCCATACTTTCATTTCGACTATGGTAAATCTCATTAGCAATTGTAGGTTACCTCCTCCGAGGGATTCCCAATCATCCGATAGAGATGTTTTAATTTATTTGCAATTGTCGTTTTGTGATATTTGTGATTAAATTTTGAGTTGTATTATATTTTGAATGTTGTCGTGGTAAATTTTATCTTGTTTAATTTTTAAATTTTTGTTTTAGTTTCAGTTTTGTGGCTATCTTAAAATTTTTAGTTTTGACCTGCAGGGTGACATCATTGTTTAACATGCAAGTTCATAAGCAGGAATAATACAATAAAGAAATTGCAAGTGAAGAAGGTACTGCAAACTATAAAAGTGTACATGTCAAGTCTTCTCGTTTCTCCACCTGAAAGTTCAGTGCTTGCGAGGCTTATATATAATTTTGCAGAAATTGAAACATGCTTGTAGAAAAAGTAGGAAGTACAAGTTTAATGTGTGTCTACCCGAGCATATGCCATAGCTTAATGGGTCATATTCATTTAAATGGATAAATGATTTCTTAAGCAAGGTATAATGAGTTTAATCATACTTCAAGATATCCAAAAGAGAATGAGAAAAGTCCACGGATCAAGCCCCAGGTATCTCACCATCCCTTGAAAAGTCCCGAGTTTGTTCAAATTTGTTATGTTGCTTAATAACTCATCTCTATCATACCCTTATGCTCAATGAACTGACGTTCTAACCAACCCTAATGATGGGGTAATTATCACTTGATATTTAATTTATAAATTACATAGGTGAAGGCCCTTAGCGGCAATTTGGTCTAATTAAGAAACTTAGCACTTTAATTTTAAAGATGGGCTTGTAGTGTTTTAAAAAGTTTTAAATTAGTTATAAATTATTTTCTAGATCTCATTAAATAAAATTTTGATTAAGCCTAGTTTACTACTAAGCCCTTAAAAATTAATGGGTAGATTTGTAATTTTAGATAAAGATTTGAAATGTTTATACTTTAATCCTTATCATGAATTATAAGTCATTTCAAAACCATTAATTGGGGCATAAAATCAATGAGTTATACTCTTCCAAGATCAAACTCTCACCTTAATTTCTTATTATTTAAATATTCTTCCAAATTTCATCAATTTAAAGAAAATTACTAATTTATCCTTTATAATACCAAAGTGAGGTTGGTTACAACCATTTATCCCTTTTCATATTCCAATCATCAAAACATATCAATTAAGATTATTTGTTGCCCATTTAGTCCTTTGATGAAACGTAAATATTAATTAAGCCTTAAATTTCAAAATTGCCCTTTTTGCCCGTAAGGCCTTATCACCCTATAAATCATTACATTGAACTCAAATGACTTGAAAATTTTAAGCTACCCCACTCATGGGTTAATTAAAACATGAGAGGAGAAAATGTGATTTTTTTGAATTTATTTAATTTTATAATTATTTTTAATGCAAAAATACATATTTTTCAATGAAAATTTAATAACTCAACCAAAACAAAACCTCTGTCCTTAAGAATATTATTGGAGGTTCACCTAAATCTGAGGACCACTTAGACCAATTTTCATGATTTTTTAGAGATTTAATTTAATTATTAGAATTATTTGTTTGTTTTGAGCGTTAATTAAATATAAAATATTATTTAAGTAGAAAACCAAGTTTTATTTTTTTATTAAATCTCTCTGAGTCTAGGGAACCCAAAAAAAATTCATATTTTTGTGATTTATATTTTAATTATTAGAATTATGTTAGTGGAAAATTAGATAAAGTTCAATTTTAAGACTTTAAAATTAATATCTTGACTTAGAAAATTAAGAAAATTATTTTAATTGATTTCAAGTGATCAGGGAGCCAAATGTGACATTTTAGTGTGTTTTTACAATTTTGTAATTTTTTTATTTTTAATTATTTAAATGGCTAAAATTAGCTCAAAAATGAAGTATTTATTTTAATTCCAATTTTATTTTTCTTAGGTTCTTATGGTCATAACGAGCTCCCAAAACCAATTTGATAATTTTTTTGAATTGTATTTTAATTATTATAATTATTTTCATGCCAAACATACAATTTCACTTTATTAATCCATTTAACGAACAAATTAACTCCAATTGACTTTAAAGTTTTATGGGGAGCTCCTCTGACATTAAATCACAGTGGAGAATGATTTTATGTTATTTACATTTTTAATTACTCCAAATTGATTTTCTTTCATTTTTTAAGGTTTGTTATAATTAGGATTATTTTTAATGAGTTAAACCAAGTTTATATTTTTCCTAAAGTCCTCTGGCAACAATGAATCTAACAAAATAAATTTTGTATTTTTATGATGAGTATTTAAATTTTTATAATTATCTTACCAAAAATAAGGGTCATTAACTTAAAAATTAGATATCTCTAGTTAGGGATGCCCCTAACCTTAGAAAAATCAGGGGAGATACCTAATAGCAGATATATCGAAAGCCCTATGGTCCCATGCCTTGGCGAACTATCTATACAAATGAAGAATTTAAATAAGAAAAACACTATTTAATTAATTAAAAATAATACATGCATCAAGAAAATATGAAACCATTTCCACATTGTTTTTCTCTGTTCATTGAGCAAGAAAGTATTTTTATTTTATTATTATGATTTTTCTACACAAAGATATGAATTTTTGAAGTTCTGACTATTAAATAAATAAAATAAAGCCCTATTTATCTACTTAAGTGGGCGTTGCATCAACCTAAGTAGATCTGAAAAGCGCACATGGCACGCTCCCATTTGACGCTACCACCTGAGTAAGTTGTCACGCGTCCCGCTGTTTCTCTCCATCCAGCCGTCCGACGCTATTTAGAGCGTCCATTCGATACACGTGGAAACAGACAACATCTATTCATTGTCCCCAAGTTCCTGGCCCGAAAACAGTCCAACTTCTAGCCTTAATATCTCGCTCGATACTTAACCAAATTAAATGTGGTTTGTTCCTATAGAATCTTTTAAACTAAGAGAACATATCCATACATTTGATCAAGCTTTAAATTGAGTCTATGATCATGGAGAATTAAATGAAGCTCTATTTAAGGGAAGAGTTCATTACCTTTGCCCAAGAGGTGTGGCCTCGATTAAGTGCTTCCAAATGCTTGCCTTGAGTCCAAAGAGTTCCTAAATGAAGCCTCAACTCGTGGCAAAATGCCTAGATATAAAATCAATCAAGATCGATTTAGGGGTTCAATCAAATTCCAGTTTAGGGTTGTCTAGTGATGGGGCTTCTACGGGGGGTCTTCTTCTCTCACTTAGGGGATGGTGTGGGTGCAATTAGTTTGACTTTGGTGGAGTCTAGAGGGATGTCCTATTTCGAGCTTGATTTTAAGCTCTTAAATTGAGCTTAGACAGTGGGTTTGAGGGCTTGAGGATGGTTGGATTGAACTTATTGGTCTTGAAAAAGCTCTGGGATCAATTTGGCAATGTCTCCTTAAGGAATTTCAAGCTCTCCCTTCCTAGCCGTGGAGGGTGAGTTTAAATAGAGGGGCAAGGAGAGGTCATTGGGGGCAATTGGTGTGTGACATAAGTTGCTTATGTGGAGGGCATAAGTGTGTAAAAATCCAATTGGGATGAGACAACTTGGATGGGATTAATTTTGGGTTTTAGCCAAGGGGGAGCTTTTGGATTTGGATTTTCTGGCGACCAAGGTGGCCAACCGACTAGGGAGGGGTCACCATGTGGCTCAGGGAGGTCAGGGCTTGGGTTTGGTGAAGTCAATTGGGGTTGGTCATGTACAAAGATCTTGGATTAAAGAGGGATGGGGGAAGGATCATTTTGGGTCAAATTTGGTCAAGTAATGGTTTGGGGCTGGGTTCACCCACCAAAAAAGGTTTGGGTGCTCATGAAAATCAGGTGGTTCAGCTGAAGAGGTGTGGAGAGGTCCCCATCCAAGGGACTTTGGCTAAGCATGGGTTTAAATGTGTCTTTAAAAGGGTTAAAACCCTTTTAAAGAGGCTTCAAAGTGGCTTGTCCTCTTGCCATTAATAGCTTGATGAGGTGACAAGGCTCTCATGGCTCACCTATGGCTTTAGAGTGGCTTCATGGACTGTCATTACTTGGCTAATTTTCATGAGAAGGGATTTTCGATTTATGTGGTATTTTTGGTGAATTTTGTCATGAGTCCTAGTATGGAATGATTTGATCATGGACTTAAGACTTAGGGAGTGATTTTGATTAAAGGGATGATGGAGAGAAAAATCAGCATATGGGCTTTTGATTGAAATTGGGCTTTTTGAATTAAAGATGGTGGGCTTGGGCCTTTAAAATTGAGATTGAATTTGGGCTAAAATTTGATNTTGATTAAAGGGATGATGGAGAGAAAAATCAGCATATGGGCTTTTGATTGAAATTGGGCTTTTTGAATTAAACATGGTGGGCTTGGGCCTTTAAAATTGAGATTGAATTTGGGCTAAAATTTGAGTTAATTTAATGTTTAATTTGTTATAGAGAGATTTCATGGAGAGTTTGGAAAGGATTTGATGTGATTTGAATTGAATTGGAAGGCCAAATTGGTGAATTTAGTCATATGATCAAAATTGGGGCTTTTTGATTTGGGTGAAATTAGGATTGCAATTGGGTTTGAATCTTGTTTAGATTGGGATTAGGGGTACTGAATTTTGGTTTGAAATTGAAATTTGTTAAGATAGGGGTCAATAGGGCCAAGATTGAGGCTAATTTGGGGGAAATTGGGCCCTTAAGGATAAATTTGGGGCTTTTGGTCAAATTGGGTCAATGTGATGGTTAAAAGTTGAAATTGGGAATATTTGGGATGATTTTGGAATTTTTGAAATCTTTGAGTCATGAGTGGCATTTTGGTAATTTTTTACAACTTTTAGGATATTTTGTGAATTTGCTGATTATGGTGAATTTTGGCCAATTTAGATAGTGGTGAGTGGTTTGAGATGTTTTTTGGGCAAATTTGGATATTTTGGGTAATTTTGGGATTTTTGGCAACAATTACGGTTGTAGGGGTATTTTGGTAATTTGGTGATTTTGGGCTAGAATGGGCAAGTAAGCCGTGAAGCCATGTCAAACTAATATTAGCCATCTGAGGACTCATTTAGGATGTTCAATATGCTAGTTCTAACCCTCTTAGCCAAAAACTAGGGGTATAGGTTCATTCATATGAGTTTTCCAAAAGGAATCATGAGACCAAGTTAAGGGGTCTTAGGGTTTGGAGTATGTAAGAAATTTTAGTGTGTGCAAGCCATCTCAACCAAAACCAGACCACCAAGGTTAGTCCTAAGGTCTGACCATCTTATGGGAGACTACCCTTGAGTTCCCCTATACTGACCCCACATACTAAGTGCTAGAGGTTAGGACCAATATATGGAACTTTAAGTTGAGCAAAGAAGAGTTTAGAATTTCTAATTGTGAGGGTTCCCTCTCTAGTTTTCTAAGAATATTCAACAGGAAAATCTTATGGCTGACCCTAGGATACTAAAGAGGAGAAAGGTAGACCTCAACCAAAAATGAGTTCAACAAATAAACCCTGAATAAGTGTGGTGTGCTAGGAAAGTACACCGCACATATTGGTGTTGACCGACAAGATCAACAAAACTAACACAGATTTTCTAAGTCAACAGACCTAGAACAAAGAGTAGGTTTGAATAAGAATTATTTTTGATGTGGAATTGGCATGTGAATATCCAATCGGAACGAGAACGCGGAACTCCCGCTAGAGATTTAGAAGGTGGATTTCAAATTATCAGGCTTCGAGTATATTGGAGGATGAGAATTAGTTTTTAGGTATTGAACCCAAAATGGGATTTTAAATTCGGGTGCCAATCCTGGAGGGAGAATCAGATGCCTTACTCTATTTTAAGGGGTCTCATACTAGTCTCAAAAGATGAGAATATGATGCCTTCCTCCATTTAAGGTGGTCTTAAATGTATCTCAAATATATGGGTAGAGAACTAAATGTCTTACTCCATTTAAGGTGGTCTTAAACCTATCTAAAAAAAATGGGTAGAGAATCGGATGCCTTGCTCCATTTAAGGTGGTCTTAAACCTATCTAAAAAATATGGGTAGAGAATCACATGCCTTACTCCATTTAAGGTGGTTTTAAACCGATCTCGAAGATATGGGTAGAGAATTGGATGCCTTACTCCATTTAAGGTGGTCTTAAACCAATCTTAGAGGATGAGAATAGGATGCTTTACTATATTTAAGGTGGTTTTAAACATATCTCGAAGATATGGGTAGAGAATCAGATGCCTTACTCCATTTAAGGTGGTCTTAAACCTATCTCATAAGTATGGGTAGAGAATCGGATGCCTTACTCAATTTAAGGTGGTCTTAAAATGATCTTAAAGGATGAGAATAAGATACTTTACTCAATTTAAAGTGTTCTTAAACCTATCTCGAAAATATAAGTAGAGAATTGGATTTCATACTCCATTTAAGGTGGCCTTAAACTGATCTCAAAGGATGAGAATAGGATGCCTTAGTTTATTTAAGATGGTCCTAAACCTATCTCAAATATATGGGTAGAGAATTGGATGACTTACTCTATTTAAGGTAGTCTTAAACCTATCTCGAAGATATGGGTAGAGAGTCAGATGCCTTACTCCATTTATGGTGGTCTTAAACCGATCTCAAAGGATGAGAATAGGGCGCCTTACTCAATTTAAGGTGGTCTTAAACCTATCTCAAAGATATGGGTTACATTAGGAAGGAAAGCTCAAGGACTGACATCCAACCTAAGAGGTAACTGGAAAAGAAATAGTGTTTCGGTACTGTCCCCGAGAATAATATGAAAATAGTGTAGAGAATTTGTGGTGTTGAGCTCATAAATATGTAGTATGTGAAGATTGACATTGGTGAAGAAAATTTGTGAAACTTTGTGAGATTTTGTGCAGAATGTGAAATTCTGCGGGGATGTGAAGAAAACTTGTGCCGACCAGAATAGTCGCTCTGTGCAAGCAAAGAGTAAGAAACCTTGGACTTGAGATAAACAAACTCAAGAAATTTATCATTTTCTTTTGTTGTTGTCTTTATCACATTTAATTATAAAAATATGTTTTTTTTTCAAAATTTAATTTTTTTGGTTGGTTTTTTAAAAAATATTTTATGTTTTAACATCATGCTTTTGTTGTGTCATTCTTTGTTCATTATAATTTAAAACCAACGCATGGTTCTGTGGCTCTTTATCAATCACATGAATAGAGAAATTTGATAAGCAAGTTGAAATCTAAAAGAAATTTCATTAATATGCTTCAAATACGAGTTACAGACTGGCTACATGCTGAAGTATCAAAAGGCAACATGTTGAATACATCTGAAACATCATATACTGAATACATATCATAAGCTGAACATATCTTATACATGTCATCATATTTGCTACATCAAAATATAATATAAAAAGATGTCCACTGATTGTCCATCCTCGGCGGGTGAGCTCCTGATCAAGCTGACCTACTAAGCCACGCTCGAGGGCAAGAACTCCCTTTACATGTAATTAGAGATGCAACCTTTTCATAGCTCATAAGGCTGTAGTTCTTCTAATTCTGAGTCCAGACGGAACCCCCGTGGTATTTTGTTGTCTTGCATTCTTTGGAATGTTACAGATAACCTGGGATATTGCACTCCTGGGATGCAGTGTTTGGCCAAATCGACCCCATTTCCTTTTAAAACTAGTACTAATCCCATTGGCAGTGGAATCTCTATGGACCCCTGAATTCTCCGGGACCCATGATGTTGATTTCTCTTCCAAAGTGTTTGTTGCTCCTTCACATGAAAGACACTATTCAAAAAGGTCTAACAAATTCATGGTGGTCAATATGGGGAGGAATGGAATTCCCTTTTCTCATAAATATTAATTATGCAGCTGTTTAGGATGCAGTTGGTGGTAATATGCTCCATCAAACCAGCCTCTTGAACATTCTTTTTATTCCATAAGGCATTGGATCCACCTCATCATATCTTAAGATTCCAAGGGGGATCACTTGGCTATCTTCAATAAAATTGTAGCAACATCCACATTGAATGGTTCTTCTTCCTTTCCCGCACATCCATTTCTGCGGCTCTGAAAAAGTTTTAGGCCTCAGCTAACCAGCTCGACCTCTGTCCCTCTTGTCGAATACACAGTCCAAAATTCTTTTTTCATCATTTTTTGAGAATACCTCAGTATACAACGCCAAGCCTTCCAAAATGTTGACAATCTTACCTCGAACGTCTTTGTAGAATTCTAGCTCTCTTATTTTGGCTTTGCACATTCTTTCTAATTCTGCTATGGAAATCTCCTTAAACTGCTGGTGTCGTCCCCTTGTCTGAACATCTTCAGGAACCCTTGTCTGATGTGGTTATGTAGGCAATGGAATGTATGACTTAGCATCTGGATACGCTGCCTTCTGGGCTCCCACACCGACTGGTGTCAACTCTTAAAAAGAACTATTACAATCTAAACATAGATCGTTGCATTTTGGAGATTCAACGAATACTCCTACGGTAGATGCTCCAACGGGCATTTCAACATTGCATAGCGGGCAACCCTTGTAAGATTCATGGGGTGTTTCGGTCTGTATCAGCTCTGTGGCTGGCTCTAACTCATCCTCTATATCAGGTGGCCTAGAAGAGGTCTCCTTCATGCATGGTTCATAAATCTTCCCCTCAAGAATAGGGGTGAATAGACCTGCTGCTTCTTTCTTCTCACATGAAGGCTCTATGTTTGCGCCAGTTGGCATTGTGGTGTAGCGTTCTTCTGAGTGGTGCCTCCGGGACTCTCTCTTCATCGGCACCTACTAAACCCCCTATCGGATTAGTTATCATGGACTGTAGACGACAGGTTCCTTCGATTGAATATTTTTGTTGAGTGATTACTTTTTTCCTCTTCCATGAGGAGTCTTCTATGGTGCCCATCTTTAGCAGAGATGGTAATCCTTCTTTTTCCCGGTGACTAACGACTTCCATCAGGGGATTCTCGTATTCTACATTGGCTTGACTGAAGTCTAAGTCCAAGTCTATAATATCACCCTGAGTAGCCCTTTCTTCATTCAATGCGAGATTGAGGCCATCTCGAAAAGAAAAAATCAGCTTGCATCCTGACATTTCATTTGCAGAGGACAGACAACATCAGTACAATGACATTCATCATGAACAAGAACAAGAACAAAACACTTACAACATTTTTATTATTATTCACAAATTTATTCATTCAATTTAAATTAATTTTAATTAGGTTTTGAAAATTAGAAATAGAAGAAGAGAAACAAGGTTGGCAAATTTTAAAATTTTTCATTTTATTGAGGTCAATTTATTACAGAACTTGGGTCCCAGTCACAGACGCTTGTCCAAATAAATAACCCCAGAACAATCAAAATTTCAAAAAGGAATCAATTTCAAGCAGCGTCACGTCGTGTAATATGTCTTCAAGTAGCGGTCATTGACCGGCAACATAGGTCTTTCGCCCCGAAATTCCACAAGGTGGTAAGATCCTCCTGAGTAAACTTCTTCTATGACAAATGATCCCTCCCAAGTTGGTTAAAAATTATCACCTATCTTACGGTGTGTAAGAATAGACCTTTTGAGAATGAGGACAAGATCACCAACTTTTAATGTCCTCGGGCGGACGAATTTATCATGAGCCTGCACCATCCTTGCTTGTTAGAGCTCCAAGTGCCATTGTGCTTCTACTCATTTTCCCTTAAGACTTTCTAATTCTTCAAGTTTGAGTTTTTCACTTTCTTCAGTTGTGATTTGGTTGGCGACGGCAACTCTGAGAGACTGTGTCTGAACTTCTAGCGGTAGTACGACCTCGGACCTATACACAAGCGCGTAAGGTGTGCATTGAGTTGGGTCCTGAACTTCATCCGGTAGGCCCACAAAGCTTCTAATAATTTATTATGCAAATCTCTTTTATTTTCGTCCAGTGTCTGCTTTAAAATTTGCATGATCATTTTATTGAAAGTTTTGGCTAAGACATTTACCTTGAGATAGTAGATTGTAGAATATCTCCAATCTATCTCATATTTTTTAACAAAGTTGTTGATCTTCGTGCTCTTGAAGGCTGTCCCATTATAGGAAATTACTCTGTGTGGAATGTTGAAATGGTAGACTATAGACTATATTGTTCTTTAAGAATTGCAGAACATGTTGTGTTGTAACTATTCATAATGACACTGCCTCTACCCACTTAAAGAAGAAATCTATAGCAGCAAGAATGAATTCATGTCCCTTGGAGGATGGAGGATCTATTGGACCAATTATGTTCATGCCCCAACACTAGAATGACCACGAGGAAACAGTTGGGTGTAGCACATTCAGAGGTTGGTGTAAGACCACCCCATGCACTTGACAAAGGTGACATCTTCTTGTTGTATCAATGCAATCAAATGTCATTACTAGGCAATATTATCTGAGTCTCTTGATCTTCATTTTCATCTTCGGCCCTTACCGGTGAGCACCACACAATCCGATATGTATTTCTTTGACGATAATTTGTTGTTCTGCTCTGCTCAGACATAGCATCCACATTTAATCGAATGATCTCTTGTAGAGAACATCACCCACCAAATCATATGACATAGCCCTTCTTGTGATGTAATATGTCTTTGACTTATCCTCTGGCAGCTTTCTAGTCTACAAATATTAATGGATTACGTCAGTCTTCGTTGATGTCAGCCACTACAATCATCATTCCTTCTTCTTTTTTGATCTTATGTAGATTATCGAGTTCGATTCAAGACAAAACTTGTCTTCCTTGTACAGTAATATCAATGGAATCCTCTAGTGGACACACTAGCTCCTTGGCAAGTTTTGCTAGAGCGTCGACATAGGCATTATCTCCTGGAGGAATCCTATATAGAGTCACATTAGGGATCTGTTCGAGCAGCTTTATTGTGTATTAATGGTATTCTTCTAGTCGTGGTTTTAAAATCTTGTATTGTCTGGCGACTTGTTAATTAATAAGTTGAGAATCACCATAAATGGAGCGTATGTTATATCTATCGAGATTACTAACTCCAACCCTGTGATTAACGCTTCATATTCTGCTTCGTTATTTTTACACGGCTCTGTCAGGTGGTAGAAGAATCTCAACATACCTTTATCTGACATGATGAAAATCAAACCAATCACTACTTTGCCCAGTAAAATCATTTATGGTTCTGTATCTTTTCTAGCTGATGAAGCCCCATTAAAGTACATTTCCCAATGTCTGGCATTGGAGGGTTCTATTTACAGTACTTGATCATCTAGTTATTCATCGTTGAGAGGGGACCCAGCTAGAAGTGAGTGTGCTGCAAGAAAATCTGCAAAAATCTAGCCCTTGTTAGCACGGAGGTGAATAAAAGTTATATTGAATTGCAATAAAATCATCGACCATTTTGCTAGACGTCCGAAAAATGTTGATTGGGTCATTAAATATTGCAACAGATTAACTTTTGAAATGAGAGTAATTTTATGAGAAAGCATGTAGTGCCTAAGCTTTTGGGCAGCAAAAATTAAAGCTAGACAATGATTCTTAATAGGTGGATACTTTATCTCTATCGATATTAGACGTCGACACAAGCAGTAGAGTACATTTTCCTTACCCTCATTATTAACTTAGGCTAATAGTGCTTTGAGAGATTCGTCTAAGACAGCGATATAAAGTATCAAAGGTTTTACCGGGATAGGGACTGCCAAACAGAAGGTGTCATTAAGTATCGCTTAACATCCTCGAAGGCCCGTTGGCATTTCTCTTCCCAAACAAACTTGGATCCTTTTTAATTAATGTTGAAAAGGGCTGACACCTACCTGCAAAATTAGAAATAAGGGGTCTCAGATATTACAGCTTTCCTTGGAAGGAACGTAGTTGTTCCAAGATTTTGGGAGGAGGCATTTTTAAGATAGATTTAATCTTATCTGGGTCGATCTCGATTCCCCAATGAAGAACAATGAATCCTCAAAATTTTCTAGAGGTAACGCTGAGGTGCACTTTAAGGGATTTATCTTAATATTATATTATCGTAATCATTCAAACACGATCCTCAAATATTACAAATGAACTATTTTTTGTTTACTTTTGATGACTAAATCATCCACATAGCACTATACTTGGTTGTGAATGAGGTCCAAAGATCTTCATTATTGCTCATTGATATGTTGCTTTGACATTCTTCAACCTAAATGGCATCATTGTGTAGCAGAAGATCCCAACCGGTGTCCTGAGAGTTGTAAGTGATGCATCTTCTGGAGCCATCTTTATTTGCTTGTATCCTGAAGATCCATCCATAAAGGAGAAAATTTCATGTGTTGAAGCGATGTCCACCATTAATTCTGGTATTGGTAACGAAAATTCATCTATTGGGCACGCCTTATTTAGATAGCTAAAATCGACACATACACGGATCTGTCCATTTTTCTTCTTAACGGTACAATGTTGGCTAGCCATGTGGGGTATTGCTCTTCCCGCACAAAGTTAGCGTCTATTAACTTCCTTACTTCGGCAATGACTCATTGCTCTATTTCGAGGCACATTCTTCTAAAAGGTTGTTTTACTAAGGTCATATTTTTGTCCACTCTAGGCTTATGTACTGCAACTTCTATTGACAATCCTGACATTTTATCATAACTCTAGGCAAAGCAATCTTTAAATTCTGATAATATTTTTATCAACTCTGTGGATTCTTCCTCACCGAGTAAAGAACTTATGAAGGTTGGTCGAGGCTGCTCCTCAGTCCCAATGTTGATTTCTTTCAACTCATCAATTGTTGACTTAATTTCTTATTTAAAGTCCGGCGGAGCATCATCTACTAACTAATCTTGAGAGTCATTCTCTACATTGAGGCAACCCTCCTCTAATCTGCTAGCAACAACCATGCAAAATTCTAAACAATTGACTGGTTCTACAGTATCAATTTCGAGACCATCGTTTGATTTAGGAGTTCGACTTTTAACATTCCACAATTTTTTAAAAAGTTGTTACTTATCTTTTATGATTTGCTTTGACACATGTCCCTATTTAATTAACTTTTGTACACAAGGAGAAAAGTAACCAAAAGGTAATTTCATTAATTCATTACAATTCTTTTCAAAATTTACATGATTTTCAAGAATAGTAGAAGGGGAAGCACGATTAAATTTGATCTGATTTAAACCAACACTACGGAATTTCTTGACCTCTAAACTCTCAATCTTTTGAGATAGATCAGAGTAAGGGTCATAGCATTCACATAGTGATTGATCCGATCATACATCGACTCATATTCATCTTTCTCCACATCTTCCAAGGAGATCTCGTATTGAGGTTTCTTTTATTTTATCATCATCATTTCTTCCTCGGAGCTTTCTTCATTAGAGATTTCTTCCATGTCAATAATGATGGTCGGGCTAATCCGTTCAACAATCCTGTTGGTTTTTCCTTTTCCACATCCCCGACCTCGATCTCTCAATCTCGGGTGTATGGGCTAAAAGAAGCTCTACAACCTCATTGTGAAGAGACGATAGTATATTGTCAAAGTGGAGTTGAATGGCTTCTTCTTTATGATTTATCTGAATCTTCTACTTCATTCATCAGGACTTCACGAGAAAAGACTGTTTTCTTTGGAGGTGCATAGTAGGCGGCATCTTCATGAAAGCCCACTTCATGAACTGACGACGGTTGTAAATCACCTTTAATACAATGTTCTTGTACTTCTTTGAAATATTTGATACATCGATGTAAGGATGATAGAATCATATTATGCTTGTGAATTCATGGTCATCCAAGTAAAGCATTGAAAGAGGTTTCTGCATCGATAATATGGAATTTTGTGGTTGTTACTAGTTATCCAGTTTCATTAACAATGTAATCGATCCAAGGGCCCTTTCTCTCTTCTCGTTAAAGCCTCTTAGCATCATTTTATTAGCTGTCAGCTCTTGAGCTTCAATATCCAGATATGCTAATGTCCGTAGACTCTTTAAGTTTAGTGATTCTCCTTGGTCTACCAAGACTCTAGACAATACAAATCTGTCGATATTAATGGAGATGTAGAGCGGCCGGTTATGGTCGGTGGTACCAAGAAACAAGTCTTCATCTGTGAATGTTATCCCAGGATATTCTTTTAATGAACAAACTTCATCCTAGGATGTGCTAGCCAACTGCACTAAGAAAACCTCTGGGTAGAGCAAGGCTATAACGAGAGACTCTCTCATCTCCTTTGACAAGATTAGAGCATCATAGATGTTTAGTTTGGTCGGTAACCTCCTAAGATGAGCTAGCACATTATAATCAAATTTGTATAATCCTTCAATTTTCACTTGATTATGTGGCTCTTCCACTGGCGGAGGTTGAGGTAGCTCTTCTTAAGTGATTATCTGTTTCCCATTATCCACTGGAGCTGCTCTTGGAGGTAATATCTTCCCGCTCCTTAGATTTACTACTATAATTTCCTCTTCCTGAGATGTTGTAGATAAAATTTTCAGTGTCTCTTCTTCATCGGAGAGATCTAAGCTGATAGCAAGTGGAGCACCATGACACTCAAGGATTGGACCCTCACTCCCGGTGCTGTCGTAACCAGTATTGTCAATGTCTTCTTCATTCTCATTAATAGGATCATCATACTCAAGCATGATTTAAAGATCAGTTTCGGAATTGAGATCAGAGTTAATTTGAGCAAAATTAGTTATGGTATCATTAGAAATAGTCAAAACATAGTAGAAATCATAATCTTTTTATTCATAATACTTCGGTGGGGCAAAAAGATAATTAAACATGGTCAGAAGTCCGAGGATTTTCTTCCCCGAATCTGAGACAACCAATCTAACAAAAGCAGCCCCTATCCTACCCACCGCGCTATCGGTCTTCACGACGTCACTCTTTTCTTTCTCTTCGAGTTGATGTGACCTCTCTAGCAAAATCTCCAACTTTGGTTGAACAGGCTGTAGACTCTGAACGACTGTCTGAGCTGAAGCGGTCTAAATCTGATTCAGTATCTTCTTGGATGACTTGCTCTAGATTGTATTCCATCCATCTTTTTCTGCATATGGATCTATTGGAACGATTGACTCAACCAAAATCATATTTTTTAGGTTCTTTTAATTATTTCTTTGGGATTGTTATCTTTCCTTCTTTGTAATTCCTCTCGAGTCAGTCCTTGAAGACAAACCAGTCTTCTATCGTATGTCCCAACATTCTATGGTAGGGGCAAAAATTGGGATATTCTTTCTTGTCAACTTCTTTCGGCTTCTTTGGTTCTGGCAATCTGAACTCTGGCTTTTTCATTAAATTTCTAAACATCTTTGGCACAGCCTCATCTTTGAATGAATACAATCTTCTTTTTAGCTCTACAAGAGTTGGACCCGTTCTACCTTCTATTTGGTATGGTCCTCTCTGGTATGAATATTGGTTGGATTTGCCATACTGCTGTATTTTTTGCTGAGAATGTTGTAACATTTGTTGAGAATTTTGGTGAGAATGCTCCATTTGAATCTTTATTGGCTATTTTCCCTTATTGATCATTGCTACTGTCCCATACTTCTTTTCAAATGCCCTGGTCATCTTAGATTTCTCCGCTTTCTCTTGGGAATCCATATTTTAACTTCCTCCTGTAAACTGTTGGCTTTGCTTAACAGCTTCTCAAAGGACATGATGGTGAGTCCCTTGAGCATGAAATCTACTAGTCCATGTATGCTTATGAGTAGAATCTCAATCACATGTTGTTCATGTAGTTGAGGTTCACATTTCATGCTAAGGTTTCTCCACCTCAAGATAGAATCCACTAGAGTCTCGTTGGGTCTTTGCTTCTCCACTAAGAGATCATTATTAGAAACATGGTGTTATGCTCCAAAAAATCTCTGTACGAACATCTGCTCTAACTCAGAGAATGTCTTAACTGATCTGTTAGGTAACTCGGCATACCAATCAAAAGTAATCCCTGATAGGCTGCTGATAAACTGTCGGAAGAGTAAGGCTTCGTTTCCTCCTGTTTTGCCAAAACTGGCTCAGAAATGTGCTATATTTTGCCTGGGATTTTTGGTCCCATCAAATTTCTTGAAGTTTGGTGACACAAAATCCTTAGGGTAGGGTACGACATCAAACTCCTCTGGATAAGGTTTACCCTCGTAGTCAATGCACCACCCTTAAATTGGGCGAAGGATTCCCAAACTTTTTGTTCGACCAATTGTTTAATATCTTTCTCTGGTATGGTGTTTGGTGAGGAATCTTTCTTTTGCTGATCTTCTCTATTAGCAAAAACAACCTCTCTTTTTTCATTGATAATATAAATTATTTCATGTTGGTTAACCTCTGGAGAAGCTACCTGCTGTAACTGGGATTGCCCATTAACCGTAGCCATGGCGGCCATGGTGGCAGCCATCTCATCCAATCTTTTTTTCATTTGGCTGGTTTGTTCATCTCGTAAGTCATTTGCGGCATTCCCTTTAACGAGAGGTTAGGCATCATGCGCAGATGGGGTAGCTCTAGTCTCGATGACTTGAATATCCACNCTTCTATTTGGTATGGTCCTCTCTGGTATGAATATTGGTTGGATTTGCCATACTGCTGTATTTTTTGCTGAGCATCTTGTAACATTTACTGAGAATTTTGGTGAGAATGCTCCATTTGAATCTTTATTGGCTATTTTCCCTTATCAATCATTGCTACTGTCCCATACTTCTTTTCAAATGCCCTGGTCATCTTAGATTTCTCGGCTTTCTCATGGGAATCCAAATTTTTAACTTCCTCATGTAAACTGTTGGCTTTGCTTAACAGCTTCTCGAAGGACATGATGGTGAGTCCCTTGAGCTTGAAATCTACTAGTCCATGTATGCTTTTGAGCAGAATCTCAATCACATGTTGTTCCTGTAGTTGAGGTTCACATTTCATGCTAAGGTCTCTCCACCTCAAGATAGAATCCACTAGAGTCTCGTTGGGTCTTTGCTTCTCCACTAAGAGATCATTATTAGAAACATGGTGTTATGCTCCAGAAAATCTCTTTACAAACATCTGCTCTAACTCAGAGAATGTCTTAACTGATCTGTTAGGTAACTTGGCATACCAATCAGAAGTAATCCTTGATAGGCTGCTGATAAACTGTTGGAAGAGTAAGGCTTTGTTTCCTCCTATTTTGCCACAACTAGCTCAGAAATGTGCTATATTTTGCCTGGGATTTTTGGTCCCATCAAATTTTTTGAAGTTTGGTGACATAAAATCCTTAGGGTAGGGTACGACATCAAACTCCTCTAGATAAGGTCTACCCTCGTAGTCAATGCACCACCCTTAATTTGGGCGAAGGATTCCCAAACTTGTTGTTCGACCAATTGTTTAATATCTTTCTCTGGTATGGTGTTCGGTGAGGAATCTTTCTTTTGTTGATCTTCTCTATTAGCAAAAACAACCTCTCTTTTTTCATTGATAATATAAATTATTTCATGTTGGTTAACCTCTGGAGAAGCTACCTGCTGTAACTGGGATTGCCCATTAACCGTAGCCATGGCGGCCATGGTGGCAGCCATCTCATCCAATCTTTTTTTCATTTGGCTGGTTTGTTCATCTCGTAAGTCATCTGCGGCATTCCCTTCGACGAGAGGTTGGGCATCATGCGCATATGGGGCAGCTCTAGTCTCGATGACTTGAATATCCAAAAAATCTTCACTAAGGTAATCATTGAAATCAAAATCATCATCATCATCATTAATGGTTACACCATGTTCTTTGGCTAACTTGGAAATCTCAGCCCTGAGCTTTTCAACGGTTTCTTCAATTATCACCTCCTGAATCCTCTTGAGGTCTGGAGGACTTTCCTGAACATCCTTCACTTATTCATCAAATTTTGGAGCAATAACTACGATGATATCAGATGCTTCAAACTTTTGCTTCATTCTTCCATTCTGTCATGCGAGCTCACTAGACCGTATTGGTATGGCGACTGTAGGTACCCACACTTTCTTTCTCGATAATGATGACTTGAGATGGGGTGTCTCAACAAAGGCATCGGCATGTCAAAGAGAAGTATGCTCCTCGCAGTGTGATCCAAACACAATATCAGGTAACTTTTTTATCTTTTCCATTTTCGAGGCATTCTTATGGGTAACGATTGGTCCTCGGACCCCCAAACCTAACTTAACCGGTCGACGTTCTGAAGACTTTGGAGTGTCAAATGTAATAAAATCTATAGTAGTAAAGGTAATATCAATTCAACTTCCCAAACTGAATCTAACAGGAATACGAGCTGGCAAAGTTTCAGCTGACTTGCGGGACTGTCGGGCAATCCTGATAGCCTTCATTATTTTTTTTTTCATACGAGAAGATATTACACATCTCACACATTTAAGCCATTTGACCATTAAACATCCTTCTTTCGTGGACATTCTCTGGAACACTGTGCGGACTTTAGTGGTAGGAGTGGGCTTCTCCCTCTCCTCACTACGACCATGAAGTGATGGTAAAGTAGCAACGATCTTTTGAATACTCTCATGTCCATTAGTATTCATCAGTGGGTGAAACCTACTCCCTCGCAGAAGCGGAGAGGTCTCCAGTAATCCAAGTTCCTCCTCATGAGGAGACTCATCATCAGACACTTTTTTGAGATTTGGGCCTTAGCTGTCCTCTGAGCTTTTTGGCTGCAGCTCTTTCTTTGAGAATGAGTCAATGGTGCAGACTTTGAACTTGAACCGATCTCAAACACTGATGGAGGAATGGTAAATTCCTCAGTGTCATCTTCTAAGATCATAATCTCCTTTCCTTTAGCAGAAAAGGGGACAACAGACTTGGCAGGTGTCGGGGAAGTGGTAGTTTTCAACGTTTTGCAAGAAGGGAATTCCTGGGGATAGTTCAGGTTAAATTCAGCAGAGGGCTCCTAAACCTTAGAAGCTGTGACTTTCATTACAACGAATGGGGTTCTGATTATAAATTCAAGTTCGTTGATTTCAATTCCAAACTTGATGGTGGGAGCGACATTGCGAGCATCGTTGTTGGTTGGCAAATTACATGAAAAGGTGAGCATCGAGAATGCCATTGCAGTAGCTTCAAGAAGAAAGCTCTGGGGTTAGTTATTTGCCCAACACCTTGTAATTCTAGTGCAAACCCTAAAAATTAACAAAGGCCGATCCGTAATCTGGGGCAAATTTTTATTTTATCTTTAGTTTGTGAAGGTTTTAAATTTAATAAAAATAGTTTTGAAAGTAGAAGAATTTACTAAATTAAATAAGAAGGATTAAAGAGCAAGCACAGTAAGACACAATTTGATTTAATTTGCAAAGTATCAAACCAAGCTCGAAGAGGAAAGTGAAGTTTCGGACTCAGTGCGGGACCGACTTTACAACGCACAATGCCCAGCGAAACTAGTCCACTGACACACTTATTAGGGGTCTGACCACACACAAATTCAAAGTCCTAATGAACTCCTGAACCCCTCTGTTCAAAGGTGATAGAACAAACGGTTCTGAAGTTTGAAGGAGTTGACCGTATTTCCTCAAGAAAGAAATGGGTGAAGCGTGCCAACTGAAGAAGGGTAATTTGGTCCATGATGGAAGTGGACACATTATCAATGTATGAAGATAATGTTCTCTGACTATTATGGAGAGACAAGCAAATCTCTAGTGGAGTTGCCAGAATTTGTCGGCACTAAAAAGGTTGGGGGGTATGGAGTTGTTGGTTGCTAGGATGGATATCCCAACACTCATTTTAATTTAATTTAATTTATAATTTAGAAAAAAAATAGTATTTTCAATTTTTGAAAATACAAGACCGGACCGATCTCATATCCCCAGTAGTTTAAATGAACGAGCCTAATACCATAAATAATGTATTCATCCCGAAGGATAAACACACTTCTTACTGGTAAATCTCAATTAATTAAACTAAAGATTGTGTGACATCCGTTAAGTCTACGAAACCATTGTTATTATAAGCCGACAAGTTCCCTTATTTAATACAAAAAAATTAAATATGGTTTATTTTAAGTTGGGTTCGAAAATGCTTCCTATAAGGGCAAGCCCCTATAGTTAATTATATTTTAGATAACCAAAGTCACCTAAGAAAACTCTCGATAAAAATCAAGGGGAAATTATCTTCAAGAAGTTCAAAGGACAAGGACTTTTCAACAAGATCGGATAAAGAGGTGTGAAAGGGGAATGACTTAAATTTGGAACATTTATTTTTGAATCCAAAAAAAAAGATCCTAGGGGATGTCATAGATCCAGAGGAGAACCTCAGTGACTTCCCAAAACTATCCTACTATTTGGCTTTAGTTCTAGAAAGAAATTATTTAATATTTTATCCTGCAAAATTTATTAATTAGGGCTTACATTTACGTAAAACGGTCACACAAATAGCCTGAAAGAAGTGAGGATTTTGGTCGTGACGAATAACCTCAGAATCTTAAGACGAGTTAGGGCTTATATTGTATATTAGAACCATACAAAGTCCTAATTATAAGTTAACAATTTACTTTGCATAAGAAAACAAACTCAAAGTCCTATGGATTGTTGTTTAATTCTAAGGAATAGTTTAGCTGGTGAAGACATGTTTTGTTGTTGAAGATGGTCGTGTTGCCCACGATGCTAGCTCTAAGCTTCTTGTCATAACAAGTTTAAGTTTTCTAATGTGTCAAGTCATGATGTCAAATCAAAATTTCCTACGGGTCATGGTTTTTTAAATATTATGAGGCATATTAAAGTTGGTTAGAGCGACACCAGTTAGGATCCTACGGTCCCCACGTTTTGGTACCACTATTTTCTTTCGGATTCACTTAGTACAAATGAATTTACTAAACTCAACTTAATGAGTTCCATACTTTCATTTAGACAATGCAAAATCTCATTAGCAATTGTAGGTTACCTCCTCTACAGGATTCCCGATCATCCGATAAAGACGTTTTAATTTAGTTGCAACTGTCATTTTGTGATGTTTGTGCTTAAATTTTGAGTTGTCTTATATTTTGAATATTGTGGCGGTGAATTTTATCTTGTTTAATTTTTAAATTTTTGTTTTGGTTTCAGTTCTGTGGCCATTGTAGTTTTGACATGCAGGGTGACATCGTTATTTAACATGCAAGTTCATGAGTAAGAAAAGTACAATAAAGAAAGTGCAGGAAAAGAAGGTACTGTAAAATGTAAAAGCGTACTTATCGAGTCTTCTTGTTCCTCCACCAGAAAGTTCAGTACTTGCTAGGCATATATATAATTTTGCAGGAATTAAAACATGTTTGTAGAAAAAGTAGGAAGTAAAGTTTAAGATGTGTCTACCATATCCTATGTCATATCTTAATGGGTCCTATTCATTTAAATGTTTAAATTATTTCTTAAGCAAGGAATAATGAGTTTAATCATACTTCACGATATCCAAAAGAGTTTGAGAAGGGTCCTCAAGCCCCAAGCATCTCATAATTCCTTGAAAAGTCCCGAGTTTGTTCAAATTCATTATGTTGCTTAATAACTCATCCCTAGCATACTCTTATGCTCAAAGAACTGATGTTCTAACCAACCCTAAAGATGGGGTAATTGTCACTTGATATTTTATTTATAAATTACATAGGTAAAGGCCCTCAGGGGCAATTTGGTCTAATTAAGAAACATAGCACTTTAATTTTAAAGATGGGCTTGTAGTGTTTTAAAAGTTTTAAATTAGTTATAAATTATTTTCTAGTTCTCATTAATCAAAATTTTGATTAAGTCTAGTTCCCTACTAAGCCCTTAAAAATTAATCGGTAGATTTGTAATTTTTGAAAAAAGATTTTAAATGTTTATACATTTAATCCTTATCATGAATTATAGGTCATTTCAAAACCATTAATTGGGGCTTAAAATCAGTGAGTTATTCTCTTCCGAAATCAAACTCTCACCTTAATATCTTCTTATTTAAATATTCTTCCAAATTTCATAAACAACATTACAAATTTATCCTTTATAAGACCAAAGTGAGGTTGGTTACTACCATTTATCCCTTTTCATATTCCAATCAATAAAACATATCAATTAAGATTATGTGTTGCCCTTTTAGCCCTTTGATTAAACCTAAATATTAATTAAGCCTTAAATTTCAAAATTGCCATTTTTGCCCCTAAGGCCTTAACACCCTATATTTCATTAAATTGAACTAAAATGACTTGAAAATTTTAAGTTACCCCACTCATGGGTTAATTAAAACATCATAGGCGAATATGTGATTTTTCTAAATTTATTTAATTTTATAATTATTTTTAATGAAAACATAGGGATTTTTCAATGAAAATTTAATAACTCAATAGAAACAAAACCTCTGCCCTTAAAAAATTTATTGGGGTTCACCTAGGCCAAGCACTTGGACTAATTTTCATGATTTTTTAAGGATTTAATTTATTTATTAGAATTAATTGTTTTTTTTTTTTAGAATTNACTAAGGTAATCATTGAAATCAAAATCATCATCATCATCATTAATGGTTACACCATGTTCTTTGGCTAACTTTGAAATCTCAGCCCTGAGCTTTTCAACGGTTTCTTCAATTATCACCTCCTGAATCCTCTTAAGGTCTGGAGGACTTTCCTGAACATCCTTCACTTATTCATCAAATTTTGGAGCAATAGCTGCGATGATATCGGATGCTTCAAACTTTTGCTTCATTCCGCCATTCTGTCATGCGAGCTCACTAGACCGTATTGGTATGGCGACTTTAGGTACCCACACTTTCTTTCTCGATAATGATGACTTGAGACGGGGTGTCTCAACAGAGGCATCGGCATGTCAAAGAGAAGTATGCTCCTCGCAGTGTGATCCAAACACAATATCAGGTAACTTTTTTATCTTTTCCATTTTTGAGGCATTCTTATTGGAAACGATTGGTCCTTGGACCCGGACGTAACTTAACCGGTCGACGTTCTGCAGACTTTGGAGTGTCAAATGTAATAAAATCTATATTAGTAAAGGTAATATCAATTCAACTTCCTAGACTGAATCTGACGGGAATACGAACTGGCAAAGCTTCAGCTGACTTGCGGGACTGTCGGGCAATCCTGGTAGCCTTCAGGATTTTTTTCTTCATGCGAGAGGATATTGCACATCTCACACATTTAAGCAATTTGACCCTTAAATGTCCACATCCTTCTTTAGTGGACATTCTCTAGAACACTGTGCGGACTTTAGTGGTAGGAGTGGGCTTCTCCCTCTCCTCACTACGACCATGAAGTGATGGTAAAGTAGCAACGATCTTTTGAATACTCTCATGTCCATTAGTATTCATCAGTGGGTGAAACCTACTCCCTCGCAGAAGCGGAGAGGTCTCCAGTAATCCAAGTTCCTCCTCATGAGGAGACTCATCATCAGACACTTTTTGGAGATTTGGGCCTTAGCTGTCCTCTGAGCTTTTTTGGTTGCAGCTCTTTCTTTGAGAATGAGTCAATGGTGCAGACTTTGAACTTGAACCGATCTCAAGCGTTGATGCAGGAATGGTAAATTATTCAGTGTCATCTTCTAAGATCATAATCTCCTTTCCTTTAGCAGAAAAGGGGACAACAGACTTGACAGGTGTCGGGGAAGTGGTAGTTTTCAACTTTTTGCAAGAAGGGAATTCCTGTGGATAGTTCAGGTTAAATTCAGCAGAGGGCTCCTGAATCTTAGAAGCTGTGACTTTCATTACAACGAACGGGATTTTGAGCGTAACTTCAAGTTCGTTGAATCAAATTCCAAAACTTGATGGTGGGAGCGACATTGCGAGCATCATGGCTGGTTGGCAAATTACATGAAAAGGTGAGCATCAAGAATGCAATTTTAGTAGCTTCTAAAAGAAAGCTTTAGGGTTAGTTATTTGGCCAACACCTTGTCATTCTAGTGCAAACCCTAAAAATTAACAAAGGTCGATCCGTAAATTGGGGCAAATTTTTATTTTATCTTTAGTTTGTGAAGGTTTTAAATTTAATAAAAATAGTTTTTAAAGTAGAAGAATTTACTAAATTAAATAAGAAGGATTAAAGAGCAAGCACTGCAAGACACAATTTGATTTAATTTGCAAAGTAGCAAACCAAGTTCGAAGAGGAAAGTGAATTTTTGGACCCAGTGCGGGACCGACTTTACAACGCACAATGCCCAGGCAGAACTAGTCCACTGACACACTTATTAGGGGTCTGACCCCACACAAATACAAAGTCCTAATGAACTCTTGAACCCCTCTATTCAAAGGTGATAGAACAAACGGTTCTGGAGTCTGAAGAAGTTGACCGTACTTCCTCAAGAAAGAAATGGGTGAAGCGTGCCAACTGAAGAAAGGTAATTTGTTCCATGATGGATGTGGACACATTATCAATGTATGAAGATAATATTCTCTGACTATTATGGAGAGACAAGCAAATCTTTAGTGGAGTTGCCAGAATTTGTCGGCACTAAAAAGGTCGAGGGGTATGGAGTTGTTGGTTGCCAGGATGGGTATCCCAATACTCATTTTAATTTAATTTAATATATAATTTAGAAAAAAATAGTATTTTCAATTTTTGAAAATACAAGACCGGACCGATCTCATATCCCCAGTAGTTTAAATAAACGAGCCTAATACCATAAATAATATATTCATCCCGAAGGATAAACACACTTCTTACTGGTAAATCTCAATTAATTAAACTAAAGATTGTATGACATCCGTTAAGTCTACGAAACCATTGTTATTATAAGCCGACAAGTTTCCTTATTTAATACAAAAAATTAAATATGGTTTATTTTAAGTTGGGTTCGAAAATGCTTCCTATAAGGGCAAGCCCCTATAGTTAATTATATTTTAGATAACCAAAGTCACCTAAGAAAACTCTCGATAAAAATCAAGGGGACATTATCTTCAAGAAGTTCAAAAGACAAGGACTTTTCAACAACATCGGACAAAGAGGTGTGAAATGACTTAAATTTGGAACATTTATTTTTGAATCCAAAAAAAAAGATCCTAGGGGATGTCATAGATCCAGAGGAGAACCTCGGTGACTTCCCAAAACTATCCTACTATTTGGCCTTAGTTCTAGAGAGAAATTATTTAATATTTTATCCTGCAAAATTTATTAATTAGGGCTTACATTTATGTAAAACGATCACACAAATAGCCTGCAGAAGTGAGGATTTTGGTCGTGACGAATAACCTCAGAATCTTAAGACGAGTTAGGGCTTATATTGTATATTAGAACCATACAAAGTCCTAATTATAAGTTAACAATTTACTTTGCATAAGAAAACAAACTCAAAGTCCTATGGATTGTTGTTTAATTCTAAGGAATAGTTTAGCTGGTGAAGACATGTATTGCGGTTCAAGATGGTCGTGCTGCCCACGATGCTAGCTCTAAGCTTCTCGTCATAACAAGTTTAAGTTTTCTAATGTGTCAAGTCATGATGTTAAATCAAAATTTCCTAAGGGTCATGGTTTTTTAAATATTATGAGGCATATTAAAGTTGGTTAGAGCGACACTAGTTAGGATCCTACGGTCCCCATGTTTTGGTACCACTATTTTCTTTTGGATTCACTTAGTACAAATGAATTTACTAAACTCAACTTAATGAGTTCCATAGTTTCATTTAGACAATGGAAAATCTCATTAGCAATTGTAGGTTACCTCCTCTATAGGATTCCCGATCATTTGATAAAGATGTTTTAATTTAGTTGCAACTGTCATTTTGTGATGTTTGTGCTTAAATTTTGAGTTGTTTTATATTTTGAATATTGTGGCGGTGAATTTTATCTTGTTTAATTTTTAAATTTTTGTTTTGGTTTCAGTTCTGTGGCCATTCTAAAAGTTGTAGTTTTGACATGCAGGGTGACATCGTTATTTAACATGCAAGTTCATGAGTAAGAAAAGTACAATAAAGAAAGTGCAGGAAAAGAAGGTACTGTAAAATGTAAAAGTGTACTTATCGAGTCTTCTCGTTCCTCCACCAGAAAGTTCAGTACTTGCGAGACATATATATAATTTTGCAGGAATTAAAACATGTTTGTAGAAAAAGTAGGAAGTAAAAGTTTAAGATGTGTCTACCATATCCTATGTCATATCTTAATGGGTCTTATTCATTTAAATGTTTAAATGAGTTTAATCATACTTCACGATATCCAAAAGAGTTTGAGAAGGGTCCTCTAGCCCCAAGCATCTCATAATCCCTTGAAAAGTCCCAACTTTGTTCAAATTTGTTATGTTGCTTAATAACTCATCCCTAACATACTCTTATGCTCAAAGAACTGATGTTCTAACCAACCCTAATGATGGGGTAATTGTCACTTGATATTTTATTTATAAATTACATAGGTAAAGGCCCTCAGGGGCAATTTGGTCTAATTAAGAAACATAGCACTTTAATTTTAAAGATGGGCTTGTAGTGTTTTAAAAGTTTTAAATTAATTATAAATTATTTTCTAGTTCTCATTAATCAAAATTTTGATTAAGTCTAGTTCACTACTAAGCCCTTAAAAATTAATCGGTAGATTTGTAATTTTTTAAAAAAGATTTTAAATGTTTATACCTTTAATCCTTATCATGAATTATAGGTCATTTCAAAACCATTAATTGGGGCTTAAAATCAGTGAGTTATTCTCTTCCGAAATCAAACTCTCACCTTAATATCTTCTTATTTAAATATTCTTCCAAATTTCATAAACAACATTACAAATTTATCCTTTATAAGACCAAAGTGAGGTTGGTTACTACCATTTATCCCTTTTCATATTCCAATCAACAAAACATATCAATTAAGATTATGTGTTGCCCTTTTAGCTCTTTGATTAAACCTAAATATTAATTAAGCCATAAATTTCAAAATTGCCATTTTTGCCCCTAAGGCCTTAACACCCTATATTTCAATAAATTGAACTAAAATGACTTGAAAATTTTAAGTTACCCCACTCATGGGTTAATTAAAACATCAGAGGCGAATATGTGATTTTTTCTAAATTTATTTAATTTTATAATTATTTTTAATGCAAAAATAGGGATTTTTCAATGAAAATTTAATAACTCAACCAAAACGAAACCTCTGCCCTTAAAAAAATTATGGAGGTTCACCTAGGCCAAGGGACCACTTGGACTAATTTTCATGATTTTTTAGAGATTTAATTTAATTATTAGAATTATTTGTTTGTTTTGAGAATTAATTAAATATATAATATTTTTTAAGTAGAAAATTTAGTTTTATATTTTTATTAAATCTCTCTGAGTCTAGGGAGCCCAAAAAACAAATTTCATATTTTTTATATATAATTTAATTATTAAAATTATTTTAGTGAAAAATTAGAGAAAATTCATTTTAAGCCTTTTAAATTAATATCTTGACTTAGAAAATTAGAAAAATTATTTTAAATGATCAGGGAGCCAAATGTGACATTTTAGTGTGTTTTTACATTTTTACAATTTTTATGATTTTTAATTAGTTTTTAATTATTTAAATGCCTAAAAATAGCTCAAAAATGAAGTACTTATTTTAATTTCATTTTTATTTTTCTTAGGTTCTTCTAGTCATAAGGAGCTCCCAAAACCAATTTGATAATTTTTTGAATTGTATTTTATTTATTATAATTATTTTAAACATACAATTTCACTTGATTAATCCATTTTAATGAACGAATTAACTCCAATTGACTTGAAATTTTTATTGGGAANAAAATTTAGTTTTATATTTTTATTAAATCTCTCTGAGTCTAGGGAGCCCAAAAAACAAATTTCATATTTTTTTTATTTATAATTTAATTGTAAAATTATTTTAGTGAAAAATTAGAGAAGATTCATTTTAAGCCTTTTAAAATTAATATCTTGACATAGAAAATTAGAAAGATTGTTTTAAATGATCAGAGAGCCAAATGTAACATTTTAGTGTGTTTTTACATTTTTACAATTTTTATGATTTTTAATTAGTTTTTAATTATTTAAATGCCTAAAAATAGCTCAAAAATGAAGTACTTATTTTAATTTCATTTTTATTTTTCTTAGGTTCTTCTAGTCATAAGGAGCTCCCAAAACCAATTTGGTAATTTTTTGAATTGTATTTTATTTATTTTAATTATTTTAAACATACAATTTCACTTGATTAATCCATTTTAATGAACAAATTAACTTCAATTGACTTGAAATTTTTATTGGGAGCTCCTCTGAATTTAAATCACAATGGAGAATAATTTTTATGTTATTTATATTTATAATTACTCCAAATTACTTTTATTTCATTTTTTAAGATTTATAGCAATTAGGATTATTTTTAATGAGTTAAACCAAGTTTATATTTTTCCTAGAGTCATCTGACAATAGTGAACCTACTCNTATTTATATTTATAATTACTCCAAATTACTTTTATTTCATTTTTTAAGATTTATAGCAATTAGGATTATTTTAATGAGTTAAATCAAGTTTATATTTTTCCTAGAGTCATCTGACAATAGTGAACCTACTGAAATAAATTTTGTATTTTTATGATGAGTATTTTAATTTTTATAAATATTTTATCAAAACAGGGGCCATTAACTTGAAAATTAGATATCTCTAGTTAGAGATGCCCTTGACCTTGAAAAGATTATGAGATATACCTAACAACAGATCATCAAAAGCCCTATGGTCCCATGCCATGGTTAAATGTCTTAGCAAATGAGAATTCAAATAATAAAAAAACTATTTAATTAATTAAAAATGATACATGCATCAAGAAAATATGAAACCATTTCCACATTATTCCCCTCTATTTACTGAGCAAGTAGGTATTTTTATTTTTTTGTGATTTTTCTACACAAAGATATGAAATTTTGAAGTTCTCACTATCAAATAAATAAAATAAAGCCCTATTTATCTACTTAAGTGACGCGGCGTCGTGTCAACCTAGGCAGATCCAAAAAGCGCATGCGACACACTCCCATTTGACGCCACCACCTAAGTCAGCTTCCTCACATCCTGCTGTTCTGCTCCATCCAGTCGTCCGATGCGATTCAGAGCGTTTACTCAATTCACGCAGAAACGGATGGCATCCTTTCATCCTCCTCAAGTCCCAAGCCACCGAGAACCATCCAGCTTTTAGCCTTAATATCTCGCTCGATACTTAACTAAATTAAGTTTGATTTGTTCCTATAGACTTGTATAGACTAGGAGAACATATCCATATGATTGATCAAGCTTTAAATCGAGTCTATGAGCATGGATAATTAAATGAAGCTCGGTTTAAGGGAAGAGTTCAATACCTTTGCCCAATAAGTGTGGCCTCAATTGGGTGCTTCCAAAAGCTTGCCTTGAGTCCAAAGAGCTCTTAGATGAAGCCTCAAGCCATGGTGAAATGCATAGGTATGAAGTTGACCGAGGCCTATTTAAGGGTCTGTATAACAATGTATGCAACTTATATTCTTCAATTATCTTTCCTACTTTGCAACAACACCGAAAATTTAATCCTGAGAAAATAAGAATTTAACTTCTAATTTATATATATATATTAGGATACTATGCAAGTATACGTATCATTATCAAGTAATATAGAAATTTTTTATTAAGCCCCAAATATTAAAAACACTGTGAGTGTTCACAATATGCACTTCTTAAAAACAAACTTTCTATTTCAAAAAGACAATTCCTTAAACTATAGATATTTTTACAGTAAATAAAATTCAATTCTTTTTTGTTTTTTTTTTTTGATATTTTGACAAAACAGAAATAACTTCTAAATATAACATGAGTTTATGTAAAAGAAAAGCATTGAATATGAAATATATTTCTCCTTATCATGAATCAGTAATAAGTATAGGAATTCTGTTGTGGAAGTATTTAAATTGTGTTGTGCCAAATAGGAGCAATATTATTCTTCACCCTTACTAGAGATGTTATAAAGAATATTGGTTAATTGAAAGTTTGAATAGTTCTGAAGACCGGCTAGGTAAAGAAGATACAGACTCTCACTCTAGAGTTCCCTCGATTCCCTCCACCTGGGGGCTAAAATCTCTTATCAAAACCTAAAACAACAAAACAAGTTGGAGGCTTTAGCCTGTCACTTTAAAGTCCTCTAACTCTACACCCTTCAATGAATATTTCCCTATTTATTTGCAGTCACTCACTCTAGAGTTCCCTCAATTCCCTCCACCTAAGGGCTAACATCTCGTATCATAACCTAACAATAAACTAAGTTGGGGGCTTTAACTTGTCACTTTAAAGTCCTCTAACTCTACACCCTTCAATGAATATTTTCCTATTTATTTGCACTAACTTTAAAGTCCTCTAACTCTACACCCATCAATGAATATTTCCCTATTTATTTGCACTCAATAATAAAACTCTACACCCTTCAAAGATTATTTCTCTATTTATTTGCACTAAATCATATGAATTACATTCACATTCATACAACCTCATGTGATTCTTTCCAATTGTTGACTGAGACAATATCAGCTCGATTCTTACATGTTCTCACAACAACTTTTACATCAATATGGGCCAGATCAAGAAGTAAATGAGGTACATGAAACTAAACNATAATATTCTTCACCCTTACTAGAGATGTTATAAAGAATATTGGTTAATTGAAAGTTTGAATAGTTCTGAAGGCCGGCTAGGTAGGGAAGATACAGACTCTCACTCTAGAGTTTCGTCGATTCCCTCCACCTGGGGGCTAAAATCTCGTATCAAAACCTAAAACAACAAACCAAGTTGGAGGCTTTAGCATGTCACTCTAAATTACTCTGACTCTACACCCTTCAAAGATTATTTCTCTATTTATTTGCACTAAATCATATGAATTACATTCACATTCATACAACCTCATGTGATTCTTTTCAATTGTTGACTGAGACAATATCAGCTCGGTTCTTACATGTTCTCACAACAAATTTTACATCAATATGGGCCAGATCAAGAAGTAAATGAGGTACATGAAACTAAATCATCACAACTTCTTCCAACATTAAAGATTAATAATATCTACAACTTCCATCCAACACTTTAATTACCCATCACAACTTCCAACATTAAAGATCAATACTCTCCACAACTTCCATCCAAAACTTAATTACTTCGATGATAAATAAAGCTATCAAAATCCATGGAGAAAATAAAACCACACTTTAGTTTAAAAGAAGAAATCATTGTCAAACCAACAAAAAGTCTCATGAAAACTACTCAAAATCCATGGAGAAAACAAAACCACACTTTAGTTTAAAAGAAGAAATCATAGTCGAAATCATTGTGACTCAGAATCCATGGAGAAAACAAAACCACACTTTAGTTTAAAAGTAGAAATCATTGTCAAATCAAAATCCATGGAGAAAACAAAACCACACTTTAGTTTAAAAGTAGAAATCATTGTCAAACCAATAAGAAGTCTCACAAATTCCATCCAAAACTTAATTACTTATCATTTTAAGAAGAAAGATAAAGAAAACTACTCATTTTATCCATTACTTAATTACTTATCATTTTAAGATGAAAGATAAAGAAAAATACTCAAAATCCTAACACTTTAATTACTTATCATTTTAAGGAGAAAGATAAAGAAAACTACTCATAATCCATGAAAAAGAAACACACTTTAGTTTAAAAGAAGAAATCATTGTCAAACCAACAACAAGTCTCAATTAAAACCAAAGAAGTCACTTTAGTTTAAAAGTAGAAATCATTGTCAAACCAACAAGAAGTCTCGATTAAAACAAAAATTAGTTTAAAAATAAAGATAAAAAACTTATCTCAAACCCTCCACCAAACTCTTGAAGTTCCTTTGAATCTCTTCTCTCTTACAACACTCTTAACTCTCACAATAAAACTAAAAATAAAAAGGAAAAAAATAATCTTGTGGTGCCTGAAAAATCGCTCCAAAAGTTCCTCTACGAACTATTTCAAGAACTTCTCAAGACTCCCCCCATTTTTTCTCTCAACTTCCTTCTTTAATAATTTTCCAAGTGGTTTCTTGGTATCTCTTCAAAATATGTCCTGATTCAATGTATTTTCGAAGGGATGCCTCCTTTCATTAGTTTTTTAACCATATTTTTGTTTCTAGTGGTGATAACCACTCTCTTTAGCCAATAGGTGCCTCAAATGTCCCTTCAAAATTTGGAAAAATGAACTAACCCGTCAAATAACTGTCTCTGGTGCTTAAGCGGGGGGTCTCTGGCGCTTAGGCGCGACCTTCTCTATTTTACGGAAGCTTAGACGCCAAAACACTTTTGCACAATTTTTGCTCCAAATTTGATCATTTTCACACTTTTAGCATTTTTCACATTTTTACTTGTACCTGAAAGAAGAACACACAAATACATTCCATTAAAGTGTAATATCTCAAAAATAGGTATAAAAATGTGTCTAATAGCACTATATATTGTAGATGTATCAATATTTGTCAAACTTAAAATGTTACTTGTCCTCAAGTGACACTTGAATCTTTAAAAACTAAACAAGTATGATATGAATATAAGTTTCTTTAGGAGTTACTAAGAGTTTAGGTATATGAGTTTCTTTATGAGTATATTGGGGTCCAAATTTAGAAAAAATATTTAGTAAATGAGACCAACTTAAAGTTTAGAAATTTTTAATGTTAAGAAATATGGAATTATTAGTTCCTATCTAATTCCAAAATATTGTAGATTTTCCAAATATAGAATTTAGTCCTTTTATTTTCTCCACTTAATAAAAAATTGTTAAGAATAATTTTACTTACTATATTATATCCTTAAACTTAAGAGTTTCTCATGTCTTTTACTTTAAAACGACCAAATGTGGAACTAATTTTTGATTAGGCACATCTCCTCAAGCTTGTCCTCCCTTATTCTTTTTCTTTTTCTTTATCTTTTTCTTTTTTTTTTCTTTTTAGGCAATGATTACTATATCTGGATAGGTCTTTAATAGCTTTGAATTTCACTTCTCCTTTCCTAAAGCAAAGTCCTAATATAAATCTTTTACTTATAAATATAATAATAGTTTTGAAAATTATTTTTAATAAAAGAAATTTAAGTATTAAAAAAAAAGTCTAAATTTCTAATTTTTTCAAAAATAAAATTTTTCTTACTAAAAATAGTTACACTATATTTAACATTTTCTACACTATAAAATTTTTAACTGAAAGTTTTTCTTCATTACTATGAATTTTCACTATATTTTCAAACTCATTTCTATAATTAAATTTTACTTCCCTAATATAACTTCATATACATGATCATTTTGCTTTATAATTAAAATTCATTTGTAGCACATTTGAGAACAAATAAAATTCAAGTTTCGAAAATATTTTTCATTCCCCCCTTCCCCAAACTTAAATTTTTAACAAGATTAAACAGTTTAGTAGCAAATACATATAAGCAGGAATAAAAATTGAAATAACTTGCTTACAAGAATTTTTATACCCTAATTATATAAGTATAAATCTAAAAATTAGAGTAAAATTAATTTTTGATCTGTTTTCTATCATTTTAATTTTTATTCAACATGTAGAGATTCATTAGACTTCTAATTACTGGGTACAAACATACAAAAAAATAAACACTCTAACTTTGATTTCACAGTCTAAACATAAAAACAAACACACTAACAAAATAAAAGAAAAATACGAGATAGTAATTTTTTGAAATTAAAGTTTAAAATTAAAGCTAACAAGATTTTTAACTTTTCAAAAGACATAGAAATAAGTTCAATCCTAACTAACTAAACACATTACTCAACACACAACAACAATTACTACCCTAGAATTTAAAACAAAATACTTACAAAGCACAAACGTCACAATAACAAATAAACAAAAAAAATCCAACACATCACATAGTCCAAACAAGTACATAAAATCAAATGTATCAAGTTCACACCACGTAGTCTATCACATAATACAAATATAAAAATAACATAGTCCTCCTCCTCATCATCTGAATTACCACTATTCCAGACATCTGTAGGCACATAATCAGAGTATCTTGGATATGGAGGAAAATGCACTCATTTGTTACCCCTAATGAGGCTTTCCAAAGATGAGTGAAATTTCTCCTCATAATCTCTGTGCCTTCTAGCATACCCATCAATATGTTCTACAAAATGCTCTAGATTTTGAACCTTACCTATGGTATAATTAATATTATCCATCATCCTCTGCAATAAATTGATCCTGAGTTTTAGTAGACTCACCTCTAAAAGTAGATGCTCGCGAGGTAGATGATCTCGATGTAGAAGCAACAGAGGTGGATGCAGCAGACGTCGACATTCCATAACTTCTCCAAAATCCTCCTCTCCAACAAAAAATAGAGTGCTTAGAATACGATTTTACATTTACACTTGTAATTGTATTTAGAGGCAACAACACTTCTTCCCAACAATCATATCTCACACCAGCCTGCTCACCCAAAGACAAGATCAAGGAAGCAAATCTAAGACCTGCAATAGTAGTGGCAGTTGCAGAACTGATGATAGTCTGATAAATCAAAGCTTCAATGTTGATAAGATTGCCTTCTTGAATACAATAATTCAACGTTGCTCTCTCCCTCATAACTTCACTAAGATGATTCATTGGTAACAAATGAGCTGAAATAAAGTAGTGCCACGCCTTCGATGGTGCACTTAACTTTGAAGTGGAAAAGTTGACTCTGTCATTTGTAATTTTCTAGAGTCCCTTCCAACAGTCAAATATGAAATAATCTCGTTCAATTTCGTCTCAGTCGAACTATAGTTCGCATAAAAACATAAAGTATCAGGCGATAAATTGTTGAACATATTGATTACCTCCAGTGAAAAAGGTAGCAATTTGCCTCTGACCATGATTCGATCCTCTTCCACCTCAGAAAGGTTTGCATAAAGCTCTCGTACTACAGATATCATAGCCACAACAAAAAAACAACAGAATCGTTCTCATTATCGGCGAACGATCAAATCTTTCACGGATCAACCTGGATATTTAAAACCTCTCAGGAATCAATTTTTGTGACTATAGAGCGTCACTATATCTGTCCTGAGCTGTTGAACTCACAAACTTGCTTAAATCAAAGTGGGCCTTTTCTTTACTCCTCTTCATTCTTGGGGCCATTCTACAAATTTCGCAAAATTCCACAATGACTTCAAAAATTAAGTCCAATCTACTAAACATAACTCCTATAAGCATAAAATATACTTTCTAAGCAATTTTTATAGATTTTTCTTCACTTTTCACTATGAATATTGATTTTTGGGATTTTCCAAATGTACTCAAAATACATGGTGAAAATCCAAAATTTCTACATAGAAGTGAAGCTCTTACCTTATGAAATCCAAATCTAGCAAATTTGACTCAAATCCACCAAGAAATTTCCAAGAAAAGGTTTGCCCTAACTTCAAAATCGCAAATTCGAGAGGAAGAAGACGACGACAGGGGTAAAAATGGCGATTTTTGGGGTTATTTTCAACTTTAACCTCTAAATGGTCTTACAACACTTAAATGACTATTTTTCTCTCCTATAACTCTCCACTTTCTCAAAATTCTCCAATATAACTAATTCGATTCGAGACTAAATTAACACAAACAAACACATATATTTATTTACGAACTATTACAAGTGAAATTCAACACATAATTCTTATTCCAAAGAGTCTCAAATGAGAAAATTTTCCTAAATACAAACACTAAACAAAAATACTCAATTAAACAAATAAAAGACATAAACAATAAAAACAAGATTTAACACTAACACATAAAAACAACGAATCCTAACAAACAAACTCTAACACAAACTTAATTCCATTCTTAATTTGTTAGAACAAATTCTTGTCTTTCATTAGTCTCTCCTTAGGCATTTGGAATATAGAGTTGATAAAACGGACGGTGGTGACGAGCTCTAATACAATCTTCTTCAATCCATTACTGCTTAAGATACATCGCCTCATTTGATTCTTCTATATAACTAGTATGGCTAAATTACATTTTTAATTGTCATCCAATATGCTCTAGATGTGCATTAGCTTCATGTACCTTTGTCTCAAGTAAAGCCACGCTACTCTCAATTTTGTTGATCTTTTCCGTTATTCCTTCAGTAGTAACGGCTAAGAAACCATTATACATCTCTTGTGCACTTTGACTAATGAATTTCTTCCTCATGGCCTCTTCCTTTTTCTTCAAATCCGTCTCCCATGAAGACATTTTCTCAAAATTCTCTTTCTCGTAGACTTTTAGGGCTAAAAATGATTGTGGGGTGAAATTCCATGAAAAAACCCTTTTATTTATGGGCCTAAATCCTTCAAATAACTTCTAGGCAAGTCCTAAAACTGTCATGGAACTTTTAAGTTAACCAATTGGCGGTTAAAGCTTCTAGAAAGTGAATTTTGCACATGGTTTTTAACATCCGCACTTAAGCGCCGAATATTGGCGCTTAAGCGAAAGTGCTCAATTTTGCACCAGTCAACTTAACGTTCAAATACTTATTCTAGCATGTCTAAATCACTAAATAAATACTTAAAATCAATACTAACACATAATAGTCTCAAAAATACTACCCTAAATTTTCTTAATCACACACAAACAACATTGAAAAGAAAAGCGCACTGATAACTATGGGTTGCCTCCCACAAAGTGCTTGGTTTTATATTATCAGCTCAATGTAACTAGTGCTTATTCTGGTTGACCCAACATCATTCGATCATAAATCTACGATGATCCTCTGCAAATTAAGGTTTTAGTCTATGACCATTCACTTTAAAATACTTCTCAGTTTTAGGATTTTTGTTATCCACAGCTCCGTAAGGATAAACTTTCATCACAACAAATGGGCCCATCGACATGGACTTAAGTTTGCATGAAAATAATCTTAACTTGCATTATAAAGAAAAACTTGTTGCCCTAGCCAAAAATTTTTAGTAAGAATCCTTCGATCATGCCACATCTTCATCTTTTCTTTGTAAATCTTAACACTCTCATAAGACTTATTCATTTTCTCATCAACCTCATTTAATTGTAATAATATTTTCTCACCAGCATCTTTCAAATTATAATTGAACTATTTAATCACCGAATATGCTTTATGCTCAAGTTCAACTGGTAAATGACAAGCTTTCCCAAATATTAGCCTATGTGGGGACATTCCTATAAGAGTTCTGTATGCAGTATTATAAGCCCACAAAGAATAGTTAAGTTTGACTGACCAATCCATTTTTGTTGGATTCATGATATAATAAAAATATATGCATTTTTAGACCCATCTTTTCTACTCATTTTTGGTGATATTGCACTTTAATGGAAGATATTTTTCATGTATTCTTGTAGGTTGTTGATTTTTAGGACTTGGAGTAAAAGAAAGCAAAATGGATGAAATTTGGAGACAAATGGAGAATATGAAAACTTGTTCGGCGCTGATGGCACCATTTGATAGAAAGCAATGAATTAAATAGAAGACCACTGGCACCGATGGAGCCAAAATGGGCGTCGATGGTGCCAGTGTCAGTGCAGACCCTGTTTCTAGAAGATTCAACAAATTTAGATGTTTTTTGAAGAGTTTCTTTATGCAACTATTGGAGAACCGACTCTAGGCTTTTTTTGGGGCCGAAACTGATCAGAAAAGTGGCTCTTTCTGACTTCTCATCGCCCAAAAATTCAAACTCCTATGCACCACACACTCTTCCATTTCATTCCACAATCATTTAGAGACCATTACTCTTATAATTTAGAGTTTTTGTGGTGAGATTAAGTGTGAATTCTTCTTCCTGCATTTTCTAGGAGAGGATACAAGGGATTTTCTTTGAGAAATAGTTTTAGATAAGTATTGTTAGTTTAATAGTGTTGTATGAAATTTCTTTTATATATGAAATTTGTGTTTTGCTTTATATTTCTCATGAAGTCTGAGTAGTTTCTTTTATCTTTCTCTATACTCTGAGATATGGTGAAATGAAGAAATAATATTGATGTGCTAATGTTAAAATATAAAATAAATTGTGATGGTTTTTCAACTCTGAACTTAATTTACTTTTCGATCTGGCCAATTGAATTGTTAAAATTTATTGTGAAACGTATAATCTGGGAAATGAAGTATGAGTTCTACAACAGAGTAATGATCACAATTAATTTCATGAAGAAGAATTTTGTCCATGGAATTAAGTGCTAATAAATAGGGAAATATACATTGTTGGGTGTAAAATTAGAGATTTTAGAGTAACAAACTAAAAATCCTTAGTCTGGTCTTAGTGTTTAAGAACTAAAGTGAGAGTTAGCCTTCAGGAGAAGGGAAATGGGAGCTCTGGAGTTAGAGCTAGTATTCTCCTAGCTTAGCCATGTATTTAGAGACTAAACTTGGGATAGCCAATAATTTTCTACAACACTATATCAGGGTAAGAATTAAAGCTGCTCCTATTTTTGACACAATACATATTCTAACCATTTATCTCATCTCATTTTACCAAAATCTCATTGTAGTGGGAAAGATGATTTTTCACATAAGAAATCCTCATCACATAAACATAGTTTAATAGTTTAATAGTTTAATAGTTACTGTTTAAACTTTGCATTTCAGTTTTGCTAGTAGTTAAATAATTTAGTTCTTATAATATCTCAACATTAAAAATTAGTGAAAGTAATTTTGTTTTACTTTGCGTGAATTTTATAGTTAATTTATCATTTCAAATTTAAATCTTCCCCGTGGGATCGATATTTGGGGCTTAAATAGAAAATCCTTTATTACTTGATAATGATATGTATACTTGCGTAGAATCCCAAAATTAATTGCTTAAATTTCTTAATTATACACAGAGCATCAAGTTTTTGGCACCGTTACGTAGCGGAGTCAACTTTATAATTTTTACACAATTATATTTCCTCGAAATCAAGTTTTTGGCATCTTTGTCGGGGAGCGTAATAATAAATTAAATAGATTTGGTAAATTAGGAAATTTAGAGATATATATATAAATAAATCAAAATAAAAAAAATAAAAAATAAAATATCCAAAAATAAATATATTTTTTATTTAAGAGTTATTTTTAAGAAATTCTTCTTTGCTTATTATATTTGTTTATGCAAAATATTGGATCTGAAGATTTAGTACCTTACGATTCAGAATTAGAACGTACTATTAGGAAAATTCAAAAACAACAAAAANATTTAGTACCTTACGATTCAGAATTAGAACGTACTATTAGAAAAATTTGAAAACAACAAAATGAAATTAAAATTTTGAACTAAATGATGAATAACTTAGATAATCAAATAAATGAAAATCGACAAAGATCTTTAAAAGAATATGCTAATCCGACAGTAGATGAACTTCACTTGACTATTCAAAATCCTAATATTGTTGCTAATTCATTTGAGCTTAAACCTGATAATATCCAAATGAAACAAAATAATCAGTTTGGAGGAACACCTACTAAAGATCTTAACTTACATCTTGTTAGTTTTCTTGAAATATGTTACTTTTAAATATGATGGAGTGTCTAATGATGCTGTTAGACTTAGACTTTTTTCCTTTTTCATTAAGGGATAAAGCTAAAGCTTGGTTAAATTCTTTAGCACCTAAATCCATCAGAACTTGGGCAGAACTATCACAAAAATTTTTGGCTAAATATTTTCCACCCTAAAAAACTACTAAGCTTATAAATGATATTATATCTTTTTGTCAGTTTGAAGGGGAATCAATATATGAAGCCTGAGAAAGATTTAAAGGTCTCCTTAGGAAATGTCCACACCATGTTTTACCAAATTGGTTAATAATTTAAACTTTTTACAATTGATTAATAGGATCACTTAGACCTATTATATATGCTGCTGCAGTTGGATCACTAATATCAAAACCTTTTGATGAAGCATACTCTTTAATATAAGAAATGACTATTAATAATTTTCAAGGGCTCTCTGAACGGATAAATCCTAAGAAAGTAGCTAGTATTCATGACTCTGATGCAATGTCTATTTTAGCATCTCAAANCAAAAAGAAATTAAAAATTTAAACAAAATTGTGAATAGCTTATATAATCAAATAAATGAAAATCGACAAAGACCTTTAAAAGATCATGCTTATCCAACATCAGATGAACTTCACTTAACTATTCAAAATCCTGATGTTGATGCTAATTCATTTGAGCTTAAACCTGCTATTATCCAAATGGTACAAAATAATTAGTTTGAAGGAACACCTATTGAAGATCCTAACTTACTTCTTGCTAGTTTTCTTGAAATATTTGCTATTTTTAAATATGACGGAGTGTCTAATGATGTTGTTAGGCATAGACTTTTTCCTTTTTCATTAAGTAATAAAGCCAAAGCTTGGTTAAATTCATTAGCACCTGGATCTATCAGAATTTGGGGAGAACTATCACAAAAAGTCTTGGCTAAATATTTTCCACCCTCGAAAACTGCTGTGCTTAGAAATGATATTACATCTTTTTGTCAGTTTGAAGGGGAATTGATATATGAAGCATGAGAAAGATTTAAGGATCTTCTTAGAAAATATCCACACCATGTTTTATCAGATTGGTTAATAATTCAAACATTTTAAAATGGATTAGTAGGATCGCTAATATCTATGCTGCTTCCGGTGGATCTTTAATGTCAAAACCTTTTGATGAAGCATACTCATTAATAGAAGAAATGGCTACTAATAAATTTCAATGGCCCTCTGAACGGGTAAATCATAAGAGAGTAGCTAGTATTCATGACTCTGATGTAATGTCTAATTTAACATCTCAATTTGTTGCTATTTTGAAAAAGATTGATCAAATTGGAGTGAACTATTCTCAAATACCACCTGTATTAGACAAAAATCACTATGAAAGATAATTGATACTCAATAATCTTATGAAACTTTAAATGATATAAATAATTAAAATAACAATCTCTATTCTAATTATTATAACCCTGGATGGAATAATCAACCTAGTTTAGTTGGAATAATTATAAAAATTCGGTGAATCCCTCCAAAAATTTGAACCAAGGAAATCTTAATTATCGGACCTTATTATCCTTCTGAATTTAACTCCAACCCTAACCCATAAGTTAAGGAAAAGAAGTTGGTGATGGAAGAAGTAATGTTGAATATGGGAAAAAAAATACAAAATCAAGGGGCTGCTATTAGAAATATTGAAAATCAATTAGGACATATTGCTACTACACTTAGTAACAAACCTTCAGGAATTCTTTCAAGTACAATGAAAGTTAATCCAAAAGATCAAAATAAGGAGCAAATTAAAGTTATTCAATTAAAAAGTGGAAAAGAAGTTGAAACAAGAATCCAAAGAGAACCTGAAATTGATGAATAGAAGGAAGAAATGGAAAATGACCACAATGAAAATGAACAAACACAAGTTTCCTTAAAAAAAATCATTACCTCGGTTTCCTCAACGACTGAAGCAGAAGAATAAAGAAAAAAAAAATTACAAAATTTTTGGAAATCCTTAAGAAGTTAACAATAAACATTCCTTTCATTGAGGCTTTGGAACAAATGTCAAGTTATGTGAACTTTATGAAAGATATACTAAATAAGAAAAGGATGCTTGCAGATCATGAGACTATTGCACTTAGTGAAGATTGTAGTTCTATTATTTAGAAAAAGCTTCTAAAAAAATAAAAGATCTTGATAGTTTTACTATACTTTGTGCTATTGGTGAAAAGTTTTTTGGAAAAGCCTTACGTGATTTAGGAGCGAGTATCAATCTTATGTCTCTATCAATTTTTTATTGTTTAGATTTGGGAGAGATTTCCCCTACTACTGTAATTCTTCAGTTAGTTGATCGATCAATCACTTATCCTAAAGGAGTTATACAAGATGTATTAGTAAAAGTGGATAAATTTATTTTCCCTGCAGACTTTATACTATTAGATTTGGAGAAAGATAAAGAAATTCCTATTATTTTGTGGAGGCCATTTCTTGGAATAGGGAGAGCTGTAATAGATGTGAAAAAAAAGAGATTTAATAATGAGAGTTAATGATCGAGAAGTAACATTTAATATTACAAAAGCTATGAAATATCCTGCAATAGAAAAGTATAATGAATGTTTCAGGATGGAAGTTGTTGATTATCTACTAATGAGCAATTTAAGGAAAAGTTTGAAGACAAATTAAAGTAAGAAGAATTTAGTGAAAACGAAGCCAAAAAATAGAAGAAAATTTAGATTATATTCAGGACAAATTTGAAACTTTAGATTTGTTGGAAAATAATAATAAAAATTTTATTCCTTCAAGTACTAAAGCACCTGAACTTGAACTGAAAATATTACCTACTCATTTAAAATATGTGTTTTAGGAGAGTCATCTTCATTGCCTGTTATTGCATCTTCTGAATTAACATAAATTTAAGAACAAAAATTAATAAAGATGTTGAAAAGATATAAAAAGGCTTTTGGATGGACTTTAGCAGATATTAAAGGAATTAGTCAATCAATTTGTATGCACATAATTCTATTAGATGAACAATATAAATACCTAAAGTGATCCTCAGAGGAGATTAAACCCAATAATGAAAGAAGTTGTTAAAAAAGAAATCTTAAAATGGTTAGATGCTAGAATTATATATCATATTTCAGATAGTGCTAGGGTGAGTTCAATTCAATGTATTCCAAAGAAAGGAGGAGTGACCATTGAAGAAAATGAGGAAAATGAATTAAATCCAATAAAAAAAGTTACTGGTTGGCGAATTTGTATTAACTATAGAAAATTAAACATGGCCACCAAGAAAGATCTCTTTCCTTTACCCTTTCTAGACCAAATGTTGGATATATTGGCTGGGAATAAATTTTATTGATTTTTATATGGATATACCAGTTATCACCAAATTCCAATTGCTCGAGAGGATCAAGAGAAGACAATATTTACAAGCCCTTATGTAACATTTATTTTTCGTAGAATGCCTTTTGGACTATGCAATGCACGTGCAACATTTCAAATATGTATGATGTCAATATTTAGTAATATGATTGAGCAAGAAATGGAAGTAATTATGGATGATTTTTTTTTATTTGGAACTTTGTTTGAATTATGTTTAAATAATTTAGAAAAGGTTTTGGAAGTATGTGAAAGAATCAACCTAGAACAAAATTAGGAAAAATGTCATGGTTGCAGGAGGTATTGTACTTGGGCATAAAATTTCTGAAAAATGGCATGGAAGTAGATCCTGCAAAAAATTAAGTTATTGAAAAATTAACACCTCCTACTACCGTTAAAGGGGTAAGAAGCTTTCTAGGACATGCCGGTTTCTACAGGCGTTACATTAAAAAAATTTCAAAAATAACTAAGTCATTATGCCGACTTTTAGAGAAAGATACAAAATTTGATTTTAATTAGGAATGCACAAAATCATTTGAATTATTGAAAGAAAAATTAATCACTGCACCTATAATAATTCCACCTGACTGAGAAAAAACATTTAAAATAATGTGTGATGCTAGTGATTTTGCTATTGGGCCAGTTTTAAGACAAAGGTATTATGCTAGTAAAACTCTAAATGATGCTCAAATCAATTACAATACTACTGAAAGAGAGTTATTAGCTATTTTTTATGTCTTTGATAAATTTAGACCTTACTTAATTGGAACTAAATGTATAGTGCATATAGATCATTCTGTTATTAAATATTTGATGCAAAAGAAGGATGTTAAACTAAGATTAATTAGATGGATACTTCTTTTGCAAGAGTTTGATTTTAACGTAGTTGTTAGAAAGGAAAATGATAATCAAATAACTGATTATTTGTCCATACTACAAAAAAAATATTAACTAATTTTGCAAATGAAATTTTAGAAAATTTCCTTGATGAATAATTATATGGTATTGATGAAATAAATACACTGTGGTATGTCAATATAGTAAATTATATTGTAAGTGATATTTTACCACCTGATATTAAAAATCAACAATTAAAGAAATTTATATATGATTAAAAATTCTATTTTTGGGATGACCCATATTTATATAAAACATTGTAAAGATCTCATTATTAAAAGGTGGTGTCTTATGAAGAAACTCAATAGATAATTGAAAGATGCAATGATTCTGAATTTGGAGAACATTTTGAAACAAATAGAACTATATATAAAATTTTGCAAGCTTGATTTTATTGGCCTACTCTTTTTAGAGATGTTAATGAATATATTAAAACATGCGATCAATGTAAGCGAGTAGGAAATATTTCTATAAGAAATGAAATGCCTCTAAATTACACATTAGAAGTTGAAATTTTTGATGTATGGGGATTAATTTTTATGGGACCATTTATGCCTTCTTTTGGAAATATATATATATTACTTGTTGTTGATTATATGTCCAAATGGATTGAAGCTATTGTTGTACCTAGATGTGATGCTTAGAGCTTGTTGTTGATTATATGTCCAAATGGATTGAAGCTGTTGTTGTACCTAAATGTGATGCTCAATGGATTGAAGTTGTTGTTGTACCTAGATTGTGATGCTCGGAGTGTTTCTAAATTTTTAATTAAAAATATTTTTACAAAATATGGAATGCCGAGAGTAATCATTATGGATGGAGGATATCATTTTAAAAATAAGAGAATAAAAAAATTGATTAAGAAATATGATATTATGCATAGACTCTCTACTTCTTATCATCTTTAGACTAGCGGTCTAGCAGAGACATCGAATCGTAAAATAAAATGAATTTTAGAAAAAGCTATAAATCCCTATAAATTGGATTGGTCTGTTGGATTAGACACTGCATTATGGGAATATAGAACTGCTTATAAGACTCCTATTGGAATGTCCCCATACAGACTTATTTTTGGAAAAACATCTCAATTACCAGTAGAATTAGAGCATAAAGCATTTTAGGCTATTAAGAAATTTAATTTTAATTTAAAAGATGTTGGTGAGAAAAGACTACTACAACTCAATGAACTTGAGGAGATTATAAATGAAGCGTATGATAATACAAAAATCTATTAAATGAAAATATAGCATGATCGGAAGATTATTAAAAAGAAGTTTGAACCTGGACAAGAAATTTTATTATATAATACAAGTTGGAGATTATTTCCAGACAAATTGAAATCCAGATGGTTAGGACCATTTGAGGTGATTAAGGTTTATCATTATAAAACTGTTGTTATTAAAGATCCTAAAACTAGAAAGATCTTCAAAGTTAATGGGCATCAATTGAAACATTACTATGAAGGACACATACCATAATTTAAAGAAATTTTAATGTTAAGTCAACCCAACTAAACTAATGGTATCTCGGGCCGATGACATTAAACCAAGCGCTTTGTGGGAGGCAACCCATATAATATATATATATATATATATAACCAAACTCTTTGTGGTTATATATATATTGTTATATTTTTTAATAAGTGTTTTATAAATTAGGAAATAATAATCCACACAATTTTATATATCATAAATTAAGAAAAATCTTGATATTGGAGGAAAATTTAGAATCAAATTGAAAAAAAGTAAGAACGGACGCAGAATTGGCTCTGGCACCAATCGTGCCAAAATGGGTGCCGACGGTGCCACTATAACCAAGCTCTGGCGCCGACAACATTATGGAGAGCGCAGACGGCGCTACAANCAAATTGCATGGAATTACCCAAGGAGTTGTTTTCATACGAGGTAAGGCTGTACCATTTACTCCAGCTCGAATCAATGAATTGTATATGATAGAAAACGTTCTAATCTGTCATTATACAAATTTCATCCCAACAAAAGATTTGATGCAAGATGTCTATAATTTTCTGATGGATGAAAATGATAACTGGGAAATCTGAGATGAGGGATATGTTAGTTTCTCTACTTCATTGCTTAATCCAATATCAAAATAGTGGCATTTCTTCATTTCTGCAAAATTACTCCCTACCACGAAGATTAGTAGAGTCATCAAACAAAGTGCTATTTTAAATCATTGCATTCAAATGGAAAAGCCCATTGATGTAGGATCTATCATTTTTAAATCTGTTATGGGTATTATTACGAACGGGCCTATATATGGACTGGGGCATCTTTCCACAATTTTCTTACTTAGCAGTCAATCTCAAGTTCCATATGAAAGTTGGGAAACAATTTTGTTACCTTGGAAGCCCATGATTCTTATTGATGATAATTATAATGGGAATGGAAATGAAGCATTATATGTTATCTTAAATCATTCATCGCATGCTTCAACTCCAATAATGCCACAAACAGTTGGAAGTTCACTCTCTTTGGAAAGAAAATAAACAAGATTAAAAGAGAAATTCAGAATATTATGAATGCAATAGGAAATCTTAACTACCTATTTGATCACCTAGATTGGATGATGAAGGAAAATTTTGATTATACTGAAACAATTGAAGCAGGATTAGTGCGGATGTTCAAGGAAATAGGATGGATTAAAGAAAATTTGACTGATCAATTCGCGTACCGACCCTTCTACAATCTGTACTTTTATTACCAGTCTATGGGAGATATTAGAGGAGGAGAAAATACTAAAAACGAGGCTAAATAATTGAAAAAGTTGGACTCTCAACTATTTTATAATATTTATGTATTTAATGTAATTGTGTGGATTTGATTTAGTTTGCTTTGCTTTAGAATTCTAAACTTACATTGTGTGTATAGTTTTGTGTCAGCATTCTAGTGTTGTGGCTTGATTTTGATGCTGAATTATAATTTAGTTTGCTTTATGTGTGTGAAAGTGTGATTACAAAAATGTATTTGTAAAGTGTATTTCATATATAAAAGTTAGTTTGGTGTTTTTTGTGAATTATTGTTAGATGAAAATTAGTATTGAAAACGACTAAATAAACTTTGGAGTAAATTGAAAGAAATTGAAATTTGAAAAAAATCAAAAAATGGATTTTTAGGCCTTCAGTGCCAACGCCACTTGCATGGGCGCCGACAACGCCCTCGACCCGAGAACAGCTAAACCCCTTAAAATTCGCGATTTGCACCGTAAAACTCCATTTTTTCCCTTTGAGTCACCTTCAACCTCTGGTTTTTGCACCTAGGGCCTGCTATTGCTCTGATTTGAGGCGATTTTGAGGCAAAGGAAGTTTAGATTTCATCTTCTCTAGGTAAGAGATACACTTTGAACTAAAAATTTTTTATTTTCACCAAATATTTATCTTACATTGCCGAGATCCAAAAATTTTTGAATTTTTTGAAAGACTTTTAGAAAATTCTTTGGTGAAGAACTCTTACTTAGTAGATTTAAGTTTAAAGTGTTTCATATTGTCATTTTCGGAATTTTGGGAATTTATTTCATTTTTTATCAAATTTTCTTAGATTTATCATGGCACCTAGAACGAGCAAAGGAAAGAGAAAAGTGGATTATGACGAACAAAAAATTGTAAGCTTCAAGACTAGTGCTCGTTTCCATAATCTACTTGAAGATAAAAAAAAGTGATTCCGGATTGAGGATTTAAAAATCTTGGAGGAAAATTCGAGAGATTAATCAATGCTTGACAGTGGGAAAATTTTTGTTGTTTTACTGCCGAAGTGATTATTGATGTAGTAATGGAGTTCGATGTCAATTTTAAAGATACTTCTGAAATCTTTGTTTTTGTTCGTGGGAAAATGGTGGAGTTTTCTCCTAGAAAGATTAATGAATTTTATCAATTAGAAGATGTGTACGATTACAAGTATAAATTGTTTTCTGCTATGAATGAGGCTTGAGATGAGGTTATTTTTTTTCTTACTAATGGAAGAGGAACCTGGAAGGTAAAAAATGGAGTTAAGGTAAACTTTCTTTTTCTATGTTAAATGTAGTATCTAAGGCTTGGCACTACTTTATTTCTGGAAGAATGGTACCAACAAGTCATCATAGTGAGGTTACAAAGGATAGAGCCATTCTAAACTTCTGTATCCAGCAGGCGATGAGGATAAATGTAGGCTCTATTATTTATATGAACACTCGATCTATTGCTTTGGGAGAAACCACTGGTAGTTTAGCACACCCTGCCCTGATCTTCACACTTTGTGAACAAGCAAGAATTGATTTTAAACCAGATGAGGAGAGGATTAAGCCTCTAAAACCTATTAGGCCTGGCCAATATAAGGACATAAGAATCTCATGTTGGATGGAGGTCTGAAAGTAAGACCAGAGATATTTCTTCTATTTCGAGGATCCCTACTTCGAGTGACCCTGCTCTTCAAGCACTTATGGAGCAGATGATGATCCAACAGGGAGATATCTTGAGAATGGATCATAGAATGGAAAACATGGAGGCTAGAAATGCTCACACTGATGATTTGATAAAACAAAAGTTTGAATATGATCTTGCTTATGAAAATGCAATGGTCAGATATATGAAGAGAGATCACTCAGTTTAGTTTCCTACTCACCCTGTCTTTACACCATATCAGCAACAAAATTTGAATGTGGAAGAAGAAGAAGAAGATGATGATTGGTGATATGTTAGTTTGATCTTTCTTTTAGTTTATGTTTGAGTGTACTTTGTTATTTTGTTGTTTGTTTTTGTTATATTGTTGATAATGTTTATTTTTAGATTGTGAGACTGTTTTATTTTAGATATTATGTTGTGAACTGTAGTATTGTAAAACTGTTTGTTATTTGAAATTTAATTTAGTACTATTGTTAGTTTTGGCATTTTGTTAGATGTGGTGTAATTAACTCTTTCTCAGCATATTTTATATGTATTATGTGCTATTTAATGTTTTAATTCTTGTAGTTTTTCATATTAGCACATGCAATATTTCATAATTAAGTTTCAAAAATCAAAACCTTCAACAGGTATCTCTTTTGTTAATGTAATAAATGTTTGTTTTCACCCTTTATTTTTAATTTCTTTATGCTAAATCTCTTAAAAATTTAAGTTTGAAGGGAAAGAAAAATTCATTTTTAAAGAAAGAAACTTAATTTTATTTTTCCTCATTTTGCTATATTTTCAAAAATTTTAAATTTAACATGACATGTGGTATTAGAGGTTAACTTTGGGATAACTATATTTATGTTTCTAAATATATAATAAATTTAAGTAAAAATTTTCAATAATAAAGGTTAATTTTAGAGACTAAGATATTTGGTATGAGAGAATAACACTATGTTTTTTCTATTTTAGGTAAGGAAGTTTGTATTTTTGAAGTATTAAAAATCTTAGAGATTCATGTAAGAAGAAAAGAATAAAAATTCATGAAAAATCTTTAAGCTAATATAAATTTATAAAGTGAAGGAGTGTGAAAAGCTTTTAACTTTAAGAAGAGGATAGTGAAGTTTAAAATTATCAAATGCTATTCAAATATAATAATCCTCACCTAAAAAGGAGATAAAAGAAAAAGAAAAGAAAAGAAAAAGTTGTGGGGAGAAGCTTGAGGATATGCCTAATTAAAAATTAGCTTCACTTAAATTAACTTAAAGAAGAAGGCTTTGCTACATTTTTTAAACTTGTATTTGAGTATTAGCATATTTAATATTAAAGTTTCAGGAAATTCTTTTTCATATGGATATTCTAAGTGACTTTAATATGATGATTTACAATTTTTCTTGAAAAGAATAGAGAATCAGAAATCTTGGACTTGATTGCTAGATATTCTTATACCTTTAGTATTAACTGGAGTTGTTTTGATATTTTCTTAAGTTATATTATTATGTTTAGTGGACTAAAGTATAAAAATCAAGAAGATTGATTTCTTTACCATAAGTCATATTTTTATGAAGTGAAGGAGTTACTTCAAGACAAGTAACATGTAAGTTTGGGAGATTTTGATATACCAAAAATATATGCAATTTTAGACAATATTTTATACTCATTTTTTATGATATTACACTTTAATGGAAGGTATTTTTCATGTTTTCTTGCAGGTTGTTGATTTTTAGGACTTGGAGCAAAAAGGAAGCAAAAGGATGAAATTTGGAGTCAAAATGGAGAATATGAAAAATTGTTCAACATCGACGGTGCCAAACTGGGCGCTGATGGGGCCGTTTGACAGAGAGCAACAAATTAGATAGAAGACCACTAGCACCGACGGTACCAGAATAGGCACCGACGGTGCCTGTGTCGGTGCAGACCCTGTTTCTAGAAGATTTGACAAATTTGGATGCTTTTTAAAGAGTTTTTGAATGCACCTATTGGAGAACCGACTCTAGCCTTTATTTGGGGCCAAAATTGATCAGAAAAGTGACACTTCCTGACTTCTCATTGCCCAAAAATTCAAACTCCTACGCACCACACACTCTTCCATTTCATTCCACAACCATTTAGAGTCCATTATTCTTATAATTTAGAGTTTCTGTGGTGAGTGAATTCTTCTCTAAGAGTTGTTGGAGAAGGAGAAAAGTGAGAGATTTCTTCTTCCTACATTTCCTAGGAGAGGCTACAAGGGATTTGCTTTGAGAAAGAGTTTTAGATAAGTGTTGTTTGTTTAATAGTGTTGTATGAACTTTCTTTTATATATGAAATTTGTGTTTTGTTGTATCGTTCTCATGAATTCTGAGTAGTTTCCTTTGTCTTTCTTCCTACTCTGAGATGTGGTGAAATGAAGAGATAATATGGATGTGTCAATATTAAAATATAAAATAAATTTTGATGGTTTTCATCTTCGAACTTAATTTACTTTTTGATCTGGTCAATTGAATTATTAAAATTTATTGTGAAACATATAATCCAAGAAATGGAGTATGAGTTCTACAACAAAGTGAGGATCACATTTGATTCCATGAAGGAGAATTTTGTTCATGGAATTAAGTGCAAATAAATAGGGAAATATACATCGTTGGGTGTAGAATTGGAGATTTTATGGTGACATACTAAAAATCCTCAATTCGGTCTTAGT
>JXCR01114865.1:0-33342 GCA_002079205.1 Phalaenopsis hybrid cultivar | reverse complement strand
TTTAAAATTTCTTTCTTTACAGCTTCTTTCATAACAGGATTCAATCTCCTTTGAGGATCAGCCCTGGGTTTGTAGTTCTCTTCCATATGAATTCTATGCATACAAATTGAAGGACTGGTTCCTTTAATATCAGTTATTGTCCATCCAAAGGCTTTCTTTAAATTTTTCAAAATTTTCATCAATCTTTCTTCTTCTTCCGTCATTAACTTTTAGGAAATTATAACTGGTAAAGTAGAGGAATCACCTAAAAAGGCATATTTTAAATGATCAAGAAGTAATTTTAACTCAAGTTCTGGAGTTTTTTTAGTTGATGGACAAAATGATTTATCTTTTTCCATCGTGTCCAAAATTTCAAAAATTTCTCAAGCATAGCTTGAATCTTCCTTTAAAAGATTTTTACATTAATCTAATTCCTCTTCTTGCTCGTGTTCCAAATCTTTTACTTTAGATTTTTCTTCATAATTAGTTTTGAAATGACATTCACTTAGGTATCTTATAACATACATTCTATAGCATTCATCATCTTTACCTTTTGTAGGATATTTTATTAATCTTGAAATGTTAAAAGTAACAGTTTGATCATTGACGTGCATATTTAATTCCCCTTTCTGCACATCAATCATTGATCTTCCTGTGGCTAGGAAATGCCTCCCACGCGCATTGTTAAATCTCCTTTTTTTCACATCATCATTGCTCTTCCTGTGGCTAAGAAAGGTCTCCTCAAAATGATAGGTATCTTATCTTCCTCCATATCCAGCATAATGAAATCAACAAGAAAGATAAATTGATCCACTTTCATTAGGGCATCTTCTATAACTCCTTTAGGGTACGTTATCGAACGATCTGATAACGGCAAAGTTACAGTAGTAGGGGTCATTTCTCTTAATCTCAATCTTTTAAATATTGATAATGGCATAAGGTTAATGCTTGCACCTAAATCACATAAAAATTTCCCATAAATTATATCTCCTATTGCACATGGAATTGTAAAGCTACCAGGATCTTTAAGCTTTTAAGGAAGCTTTTTCTGAATTATAGCACTGCACTCCTCACAAAGTGCAAGAGTCTCATTATCTTCAAACTTCCTTTTCCTATTGAGAATATCCTTCATAAACTTTACCTAGCTTGACATTTGTTCTAAGGCTTCAATAAATGGATTATTAATTATAAGCTTCTTACAAATTTCCATAAATTTTGAAAATTACTTATCCAACTTCTGTTGACAAAGTCTCTAAGGAAATGGAGGTGGAGGTTTTTCTAAGTCAATTTTCAGCGGAGAAATAATTCTTTATAAATCTTTCGGAGCGTCCTCTTTTGATTCTTTAATTTCTTCTCTCTCTATTTCATTTTCTTTTTGAACAATACCTTCCAACTCTCTTCCGCTTCTAAGTTGAACGGCTTTTACTTGCTCTTTATTCTAGTCTTATTTTTTATCATTACTAGGAAGTGTTCCTTAGGATCTATTACTTAATGAATTTGTGATTTGTCCAAGTTGAATCTAAATATTTCTAATTGTGCTAGGAAGTGCTCCATAGGATCTATTACTTAATGAATTTGCTATTTTTCCAAGTTGATTCTCAATATTTCTAATTGTAGCTCCTTGTCTTGTAACTTATTTCCCATTTGTAACACCACTTCTTCTATAGACAACTTCTTCTCCTTAAATTATGGATTACTGTTGAAAACTAGATGATAAATAGATCTATAATTATTATTCGCTTGGTTGTTCCAGTTTCCCAATGGGTTTACTTGATTGTTCCCCCATTGCTGATTATTACCACCCGTAGTACTATTCCAATTGAAGTTGTGATAGTTCTTCCAACCTGGGTTATAATAATTCAAATATGGGTTATTCTGCTTATTAATTATGGTACTCAAAGTTTCTAATGATGCTTGAGAATCTACCACTTGGTCTAATGAATTCTCTTCAATCATAGAAATTTTTTGAGAAAAATTCATTCCAAGTTGGTCTAACTGCATGAGATTCATGAATATTGGCTACTTTCTTAGGATTTACCCTCTCATAAGGCCATTGAAAATTATTAGTAGTCATTTCTTTAATAAAAGCATAAGCATCATGAAATGGTTTTGACATCAATGAACCACCAGCAACGGCATCGATAATAGATCTAAGAGATCCAGCTAATCCATTATAAAAAGTTTGAATTATTAAACGATAATAGATCTAAGAGAACCAATTAATCAATTATAAAAGGTTTGAATTATTAACCAATCTAAATAAATCTAAGAGAACCAATTAATCCATTATAAAAGGTTTGAATTATTAACCAATCTGGTATAGTTGGACACTTTCTTAAGAGTTCTTTAAATCTTTCCCATGCTTCATAAATAGATTCCCCTTCAAGCTGATTAAAAGATGTAATATCATTTCTAAGCTTCACGGTTTTTTTATGGTGGAAAATATTTAGCAAGGAATTTTCGTGTTATATCACCCCATGTTCTGATAGATCCAGGTGCTAATGAATTCAACCACATATTAGCTTTATCCCTCAGTGAGAAATGAAATAACCTAAGTCTTATGGCATCATCTGATACACCATCATATTTAAATGTAGCGCGCAATTCTAAGTAAATTTGGATCTTCAGTTGGTGATCTCCCAAACTGATTATTTGATACCATTTGGATAATAGTGGCAAGATGTAAATTTGGATCTTTTTGGTGATCCCCCAACTGATTATTTGATACCATTTAGATAATAGCAGGTTTAAGTTCAAATGAATTAGCCACTACGATAGGTTTTTGAATGCTACAATGAAGTTCATCCACCGTAGGGTTGGCATAATCTCGTAAAGGTCTAAATTCTTGATGAATTTCAGCATTTTAATCATTTTGGTTTGCCATTTTGGTAATTTTTTTAGACATTTAAAAACTTTTATTTTTTTTGCATTTTTTTATTTTCTTAACAGTTCTCACTAATTCAGAATCGTAGGGCACTAGTCCTTGAAAACCTGAACTACGCATACACTAAAATAAAATAAAATAAAATAAAACACACAAAAAAATACTATAATAAGATATTCCTACAGTAACTCTTAAAGTTTAAAAAAGACTTTCTAAAATACAAATTTGTTTTCAATCAATCTCCCAAGAAACGATGTCAGATACTTGATCCCGACTATTTATATGCAACAATATAATAATGTATGCNCACTTCTTGAAATTAATTTTAAAAATGCTATTGTTACTTTAGGACAAGCAACATTTAAGATTGGAGGATTTTGATATGTCCTAAAGCATGCTTAATTTCCTTTGTATTTTACACCTATTTATGGATGAAATTGCACTTTAAAAAATGTATTTTGGTGTTTTCCTTGCAGGTATAAAAAGTAGGACATATAGAGAAAAGTAGAGGTAAAATGGAGTAAAGCGGAGGTGAAATAAAGCATATTAGAACTAATAGACTAGCGCCTAGGCACCATAATCCATTCAGGAAAATAGAAAAGCCAAAGCCTAGGCGCCAACCTTGTGGCGCCAAGTAGTTGGCAAGTTCCTGGGCAGTTTTCTACAGTTACACCAGTACAATTTAGGGAGTTATGGAGTCGATTTAAGCATTTTAAGGAAGGGATTAAGAGTATTCTGAAGCCTTGGGAAGTGGAAGAAGGCAAAGGAGTCGTAGTGTAGAGTTAGGATTTGGTTTTTTTCACTTTCTTAGAGAGATTGGAGAGGAATTTGAGAGAATTCTATAAGGGGATGTACTCAGCATTGTAGGGAGCACTTGGAAACATTTTGGAGAGAAATTTCATCTCTTCTCTAAGAAAAAAGCTAAGTATTGTGTTCTATATTGTCTTTTACTGTTTGTAAACACAATTCTAAAAGATTTTCTTTGTTATAAGATGATGATTTGTGGTATTTTCTTCATGCATTGTGAGTAGATCTTTCTTACCCTTCTCTTGTGATGAACAAGTTAAATGTATAGAATGTTAGGATACTTATAGAACTAATCTTTAAACTTTAATGTGATGAATATTCTTCAAAACTTAAATTACTTTTCATATTGTCCATATGAACTATTAAAATTTGTTGTGATCCATTATTACTCAGAAGAGCAATAGAGGAATGATTAAAGTGTTCACATGGAACTAGTGGGTGAAGGAAAAGTCGTTCATATAGTGATGCAAAATAGATAGGAAAATAGGCTTTGATGTATTAAAATTGGGGTTTAAGGAATTAAAACCATTTTAACCAAACTACTCTATTCACTTGAGAGAGAGTAAAGTAGAGGATTGCTACTATTTGTCGTTAGACACATTTATAATTTGAAGTATCTATTCCTGCACACTCACTTATGTCATCACAAGAGAGGGGTATCTTTTATATCTTCATAGTCACCAATCCAATGAAGCTAGGTAGGTTTTAACATTAGAGTTAATTGAATTAATGGAGAAGTAGTTGTTAGAACTTTCACCTAATCATAATTCTAAAATAAGACCAAAAAGTAGTAGAATAGAATGTTTCTTAAAGGATTCATTACCTTGTTCTCTATGGGATCGATAATCCTGACTCAATAGAGCCCTATATTATTGAAATGATATGTATACTTGCAAGTGAAACTCTGGTGAGTAAAAATACTTAATTTTAAGAATTCGATCAAGTTGTTAGGGAGCAGATCAATTTTTCTAGTGGCATTACCAGAACTTACATTATTGTGATAATCGTTGGGGTGGATCAGTAGCAAATTATACTCTTCAAAAAAAATATTGTGTTATCTAGCTCCAAAAGCTTAGCTAGATTCCTTTGGCATTTTAGCCTAATAAAGTAGTGGAATGGAATTTTTATTAGGCTTTGTAGTAGTGTAGCATGAGTGATTTCTAATTCTAAATATATTATATTATGGTTAGCATTTATTTTTATTAAAGCATTATAAAACTCTTAAAAAATTCTTTTAGCCTCTGAAAAATTTGTAATAGAGCTTTCAAACTTTTCTAATGCTACTAAGCACTAGTGAATTGTGTGATTAATATGTGCTTGAACATGGTGAATGAGCTTATTACCCTAAGTGGGAGGTTGTGAAAGCAATGAAGAGCATATTATTTGGTATTCATAAGGAATAGATCGCATTTGATCATGTCATTAATTTGGAGTAGACATACTACTAATTTAAATGATTCCACAAGATCGATGGGATCAAATCTTCCTTTGTACTATTTTAAAGCTAGAATCTTAGACTTCTCTAGCACGTCCTCCTCGACATCCTCTCTAATGAATATATTCTCCAACTGCCGGATATTACAAGTAATTTCTTACATTATCTTTTTCCCAAAGTTAGAAGGAGAGAAATCTACACTATCACAGTAGTATGTCTTATCTTCCTCCACCAGAGTAGATGGCAGAGGTCTTCTTGTTATGGCTATTAGTTTCTTCTTCTATATATCACTAATTTTGGAGATTTTGACGGTAGCTTGGTATGTGACATCTTTCTATGCACACTCGCAAACTTCTTGACCATCACCCTCATCTTTTCTCTTAGATTAATCATTTACTTCACAATGAATACTCTAATGCTTGCTATTATGATAGAATGATCTGAGTGGAATTGTTCTTTGTGAACAACTTCTCGTCTAATTTATTGTATGATCCACACTCATTACACCAAAATGGTTGTTAGATCTTGATATATGTGTGCTATGCCACTTAGAAAATTATCGCCTGAGAATGGAAGAACTTGAGAAGCTATAAAGATTGAATGGGTTAGAGGGGAAGTACCCCATGGTTTTTTTAACTCTTATATAAAAGCTTATAGGAGTTTCAACCCTTCTAGGGATGAAATTTATTAAGAATCCTCGTGAAAAGGTCGTCATATATCTCATAGTGGTCACATATATTTAAAAGTTAAACTAGTCCGATGAGTGATAAGTACAAAATAAAAAGTACATTGTACATTGTACGGAATAAAATATAGAATAAAGTTGTTGAAATTGTGACTAGTGTGTCTTGACAAACTATTCATCGACAAGGCCTATTAACGGAATCATTCTAACTTAGCAATGAGAACACACCCTTAAATATGACGTGAACAACTAGTTGGGTTGGTTTGTTGATCTGCCTGTCCAAGCAGCCTGACTGAATTGAGTGGCCAACCTATCTATCTCNTTCTATGGGGGATCTTCCTCTCTCACTAAGGGGATGGTGTGGGTGCAATTAATTTGACTTTGGTGGATTTTAGAGGGATTTCCTATTTTGGGCTTAATTTTGAGCTCCAAAATTGAGCTCAGGCAGTAAGCTTGAGGGCTTGAGGATGGTTTGATTGAACTTAGTGAGCCTTGAAGAAGCTCTGGATCAATTTTGCAGAGTCTCCCCAAGGAATTTCAAGCTCTCTTGTCTTGGCACTGGAGGGTGAGTTTAAATAGAGGGGGAATGAAAGGTCATCAGAGGCAACTGGTGGGTGCCATAAGTTGCTTATCTAGAGGGCAGAAGTGTGCAAAAATCCAATTAGGATGAGGCAGCTTGGATTGGTTTTAATTTTTGGTTTTACCCAATGGGGGCTTTTGGATTTGGATTTTCCGATGGCCAAGGTGGTCGGTCGACTAGGGAGGGGTCACCATCTAACTCAGGGAGGTCAGGGCTTGGGTTTGGTGATGTCAATTGGGGTTTTTCATGTGTAAAGGTCTTAAATTAAAGAGGAATTAGGGAAGGGTCATTTTAGGTCAAATTGGGCTATGTCATGGTTTAGGGGTGGGTTCACCCACCAAGGAAGGTTTGGGTGCTCAGGAGAATTAGGTGATGCAAGTGAAGTGGTGTGGAGAGGTCCCCATCCAAGTGATTTTGGCGAAGCATGGGTTTAAGTGTGTCATTAAAAGGGTTAAAAACCTTTTTAAAGAAGCTTAAAAGTGGATTGTCCTCTTGCCATTAATAGCTTGATGAGGTGGCAAGGCTCGCATATGGCTTGGGAGTGGCTTCATGGCTTATCTTTGGCTTGGCTAATTTTCATGAGAAAGGATTTTGGATTTATGTGGTATTTTTGGTGAATTTTGTCATGATGCCTAAAATGAAATTATTTGATCATGGACTTAAGACTTAGGGAGTGATTTTGATTAAAGGGATGATGTAGAGGAAAATCATCATATGGGCTTTTGATTTAAATTGGGCTTTTTGAATTAAACATGGTGGGGTTGGGCCATTAAAATTGAGATTGAATTTGGGCTAAAATTTGGGTTAATTGAATGTTGAATTTGGTATAGGGAGATGTCATGGAGATTTTGGAAAGGATTTGAAGTGATTTGAATTGAATTGGAAGGCTAATTTGGTGGATTTAGTCATATGTTCAAAATTGGGGCTTTTTTATTTGGGTGAAATTGGGCTTGCAATTAGGTAAAATTAGGCTTGAATCATGTTTAGATTGGGATTGGGGGTACAGAATTTTGGTTTGGAATTGAAATTTGGCAAGATAGGGGTTAATTGGGACAAGATTGAGGCTAATTTGAGGGAAATTGGGCCCTTTAGGACAAATTTGGGGCTTTTTGGTCAAATTGGGTCAATGTGATGGTTAAAAGTTGAAATTTTGAATATGTGGGATGATTTTGGAATTTTTAGGAATTTTTGAAATTTTTGGGTCATGAGGGGCATTTTGGTAATTTTTTTCAATTTTGGGGATATTTTGGGAATTTTGTGATTTAGGTGAATTATGGCCAATTTAGGTAGTGGTGAGTGGTTTGGATTTTTTTTGGGCAAATTTGGGTATTTTGGGTAATTTTGAGATTTTTGGCAAAAATTAGGGTTGTAGGCGTATTTTGGTAATTTGGTGATTTTGGGCTAGAATGGGCAAGTAAGCATGAAGCCATGCCAAACCAATAGGAGCCATGTGAGGACTCATTTTGGTTACTCAATCTGTTGGTTCTAACCCTCTTAACCAAAGACTAGGGGTATATGTTCATTCATATGAGCTTTCCAAAAGGAATCATGAGATCAAGTCAAGGGGTCTTAGGGTTTGGGTATGTAAGAAAGTTTAGTGTGTGCAAGCCATCTCAACCAAAACCAGACCACCCAGGGTTAGTCCTAAGGTCTGTACATCCTATGGGAGACTCCCTTTAAGCTACCCCATACTGACTCCACCTACAAAGTGTTAGAGGTTAGGACCAATATGTGGAATTTCAAGTTGAGCAAATAAGAGTTTAGAATTTCTAATGGTGAGGGTTCCTTCTTTATTTTTTAAGGAATAGTCAATAGGAAAAATCCTATGGCTAGACTCTAGGCTACTAAAGAGGACAAAGCTATATCTCAACCAAAAATGAGGTCAACAACAATGTCTTAGTTCTTAATCAAATTTAAATATTTACCAGAGGCAAGATGAGTTGGGACATAGGATAGATCCATCTCAATTCTATTTCTTTTTTTATTTAACCTTATTTTTCATCATGTTGGTCCAATAAACCAGCTTGTAGTGGAACATGTGGATGATCTTGACATTTTTTTCTTTACTATTAGAGGTTCATGTTTTAGGGGGCAAGGCAATACCTAATGTTTCCAACACATAAGCCAATGTATTAGGGACAATCTTGTCCATGGTTTTGACCCTACAAAAATATCTAAAAGCTCCCAGTAGTTCTTTGGAAGGAGATTTTATTATAAATTGGAAGTAAAGAAGGGAGGTGTAATGAGAAGGAGAAAGAGCTAACCTCATTTATATATCAAGTTAGTGTGTTTATTAGTGTCATTAAAGACTTTGAAAGGATCAAAACATTTAATTTAAATTACCAAGAACAAATTTGGGTCTTGCAAATAAACCTCAATACCCCCAGCACCAAAGTGCCCGAAATTATACTGGCGCCTAAGTACATATAACCCGGTGCTAAGGCACTGTACCTAAGCACCTTGGTGCCACTATCATGGTGCTTTGGCACCACTATCGTGGCACTTAGGTGCCAAACCCTCCTGCTTGACAAAACAAGTCAAACTGCCCCAGTTTAGCTCATTTTTGCACAAGCTCCTCCCCAACTCTTCTCTGACGATAAGAGGGTGATACTTAGGGCATCCTTTCCCTTTGAATTTTAGCTCATTCAAGAAGCTTTTTTTTTTTTTGTGGAATTCACCTCCCTAAGTTAAATTTCTGAACTGTGAGGTTGCATTTCCATTCTTCATCAGAAATTTGTTAAGGATGTTTGGGAAATTAGTAAAGAAAAGGACACCATTGTGGGGAGAGATTGATTAAGCTTTTAATTTGCATATTTTGTGCACCCATATCAGTTCTAAAGCCTCTTTTCATCAAAATTTTCATTGCTATAGCTTGAAATGGCACCATAAACAAAAGTTACCAAAAAAAATGATGTACTAATGTCTTTATTTTCCCTGTTGCTATATTGTTGCATTTATTTTCTTATTATGTTGCTCTAGACATTTTTTCTTGATGCTGATGTTATGGATGTACTGATTAGAATTTATTGATGCTCTGGACTTAATGTGAATTTATCTATCATAATATTGTAACTCTTTTTAATGCAAAATTCAGGTTATCTATTGAATTGAGATTCACTTACTGCTCCATAATTGTCTTTTCTATTTATACCTATATATATTTTTTATGACAAACTCATTTGGTAGAAAGTAATTCAAGACCATTTTCTCCCTATTTTTATTTTTGTTCTGAATGTATAAATGTTAAATAAATAATTTAGGGGGAGAGACTTTTAAAAGCTTATCTTTATTTTCCTCATTAACCCGCACTTAAAATTGTTATGTTCTTAAAAGGATTTGAAGTATGTGGTGTTAACTTTATACTATTTTAATTTTGATTATAGGAATGACATAGTAAATTTATTTGAAGTTCTATGTAGNCTTTTAAAAGCTTATCTTTATTTTCCTCATTAACCCGCACTTAAAATTGTTATGTTCTTAAAAGGATTTGAATTATGTGGTGTTAACTTTATTTAATTTCAATTTTGATTATAGGAATGACATAGTAAATTTATTTGAAGTTCTATGTAACTAAGATTGTTCTAGAGTTAAGTTATCTTGTAGAAAACATGTAGAAAAATGATTTTACTATTTGTTGTAGAAAATAGTTGTATATTTAAAAAACTAGGAATCCTTAGATTTACATTTCAAAACATTTGAGCCTCTATGAAAAACTTATTTCAACTAATACTTTCGATTTTTTTTNACTAGGAATCCTTAGATTTACATTTCAAAACATTTGAGCCTCTATGAAAAACTTATTTCAACTAATACTTTCAATTTTTAAAAAAAAAATTAAAGTGAAGGAGAGCGATCGGTTTTACTTTAAGGAGATCACGGTGAAATTCAAAAATATTAAAAGTCTATTCAAATATAATAATCCTCTAATATATTTGTTAAGGATTGAAAAATAACCTAATAAAATAAAGAAAAAAAAGAGAAAAATAAAAATTAAGGGAGGAGAAGCTTGAAGAGAAGCCTAATTAAAAATTGGTTTTACTGGAATCTTTTTAAAGCAAAAGCCTTTATTAGAATCCTAAACTTGTTGATATTCTGAATATTATTAAATAATCTTTATAAATAGAGTGCTTTAATTCTATTTTCTATACTTTCTAAGGATCTTATGCTTGACAAATATCAATGGTTTTCAAAATATATAGAAAATGAGGATTTTAAAGTTGAATTCAATGTTTTCTTATACCCTAGTTCTAGGCTGATTTACTAAAATTTTTCTTAAGTTAAACTATAACATTCCTAAGGAAAAACTGNATTCTATTTTCTATACTTTCTAAGGATCTTATGCTTGACAAATATCAATGGTTTTCAAAATATATAGAAAATCAGGTATTTAAAGTTGAATTCAAGGTTTTTTTATACCCTAGTTCTAGGCTGATTTACTAAAAATTTTCTTAAGTTAAACTATAACATTCCTAAGGAAAAACTATTGATAATTTTAATGAAATCCACTTCTTGAAATTAATTTTAAAAATGCTATTGTTACTTTAGGACAAGCAACATTTAAGATTGGAGGATTTTAATATGTCCTAAAGCATGTTTAATTTCCTTTGTATTTTACACCTATTTATGGATGAAATTGCACTTTAAAGAAATGTATTTTGGTGTTTTCCTTGCAAGTATAAAAAGTAGGACATATAGAGAAAAGTAGAGGTAAAATGGAGTGAAGCGAAGGTGAAATAAAGCATATTAGAACTAATAGACTAGCTCCTAGGCACCAGAATCCATTCAGGAAAATAGAAAGGCCAAAGCCTAGGCACCAACCTTGTGGCGCCAAGTAGTTGGCAAGTTCCTAGGCAGTTTTCTATAGTTACACCAGTACAATTTAGGGAGTTATGGAGTCGATTTAAGCAGTTTAAGGAAGGAATTAATAGTATTCTGAAGCCTTGGGAAGTGGAAGAAGGCAAAGGAGTTGTAGTGTAGAGTTAGGATTTGGTATTTTTCACTTTATTAGAGAGATTGGAGAGGAATTTGAGAGAATTCTATAAGGGGATGTACTCAGCATTGCAGGGAGCACTTGGAAACATTTTGGAGAGAAATTTTCATCTCTTTTCTATGAAAAAAGCTAAGTATTGTGTTCTATATTGTCTTTTACTATTTGTAAACACAATTCTAAAAGATTTTCTTTGTTATAAGATGATGATTTGTGGTGTTTTCTTCATGCATTGTGAGTAGATCTTTCTTACCCTTCTCTTGTGATGAATAAGTTGAATGTATAGAATGTTAGGATAGTTATACAACTAATCTTTAAACTTTAATGTGATGAATATTCTTCAAAACTTAAATTACTTTTCATATTGTCCATATGAACTATTAAAATTTGTTGTGATCCATTATTACTCAGAAGAGCAATGGAGGAATGATTAAATTGTTCACATGGAACTAGTGGGTGAAGGAAAAGTCGTTCATATAGTGATGCAAAATAGATAGGGAAATAGGCTTTGATGTGTTAAAATTGGGGTTTAAGGAATTAAAACCATTTTAGCCAAACTACTCTATTCACTTGAGAGAGAGTAAAGTAGAGGATTGCTACTATTTGTCGTTAGAAACATTTATAATTTGAAGTATCTATTCCTACACACTCACTTATGTCATCACAAGAGAGGGGTATCTTTTATATCTTCATAGTCACCAATCCAATCAAGCTAGGTAGGTTTTAGCATTAGAATTAATTGAATTAATGGATAAGTAGTTGTTAGAACTTTCACCTAATCATAATTCTAAAATAAGACCAAAAAGTAGTAGAATAGAATGTTTCTTAAAGGATTCATTACCTTGTTCTCTGTGGGACCGATAATCCTGACTCAATAGAGCCCTATATTACTGAAATGATATGTATACTTGCAAGTGAAACTCTGGTGAGTGAAAACACTTAATTTTAAGAATTCGATCAAGTTGTTAGGGAGCAGATCAATTTTTATAGTGGCATTACCAGAACTTACATTATTGTGATAATCGTTGGGGTGGATCAGTAGCAAATTATACTCTTCAAAAAAAATATTGTGTTATCTAGCTCCAAAAGCTTAGCTAGATTCCTTTGGCATTTTAGCCTAATAAAGTAGTGGAATGGAATTTTTATTAGGCTTTGTAGTAGTGTAGTATGAGTGATTTCTAATTCTAAATATATTATATTATGGTTAGCATTTATTTTTATTAAAGCATTATAAAACTCTTAAAAAATTCTTTTAGCCTCTGAAAAATTTGTAATAGAGCTTTCAAACTTTTCTAATGCTACTAAGCACTAGTGAATTGTATGATTAATATGTGCTTGAACATGGTGAATGAGCTTATTACCCCAAGTGGGAGGTTGTGAAAGCAATGAAGAGCATATTATTTGGTATTCATAAGGAATAGATCGCATTTGATCATGTCATTAATTTGGAGTAGACATACTACTAATTTAAATGATTCCACAAGATCGATGGGATCAAATCTTCCTTTGTACTATTTTAAAGCTAGAATCTTAGACTGCTCTAGCACATCCTCCTCGACATCCTCTCTAATGAATATATTCTTCAACTGCCAGATATTACAAGTAATTTCTTAGATTATCTTTTTCCCAAAGTTAGAAGGAGAGAAATCTACACTATCATATTAGTACGTCTTATCTTCCTCCACCAGAGTAGATGGCAGAGGTCTTCTTGTTATGGCTATTAGATTTCTTCTTATATATATCACTAATTTTGGAGATTTTGACGGTAGCTTGGTATGTGACACCTTTCTATGCACACTCGCAAACTTCTTGACCATCACCCTCATCTTTTCTCTTAGATTAATCATTTACTTCACAATGAATACTCTAATTCTTGCTATTATGATAGAATGATCTGAGTGGAATTGTTCTTTGTGAACAACTCCTCGTCTAATTTATTGTATGATCCACACTCATTACACCAAAATGGTTGTTAGATCTTGATATATGTGTGCTATGCCACTTAGAAAATTATCGCCTGAGAATGGAAGAACTTGAGAAGCTATAAAGATTGAATGGGTTAGAGGGGAAGTACCCCATGGTTTTTTTTACTCTTATATAAAAGCTTATAGGAGTTTCAACCCTTCTAGGGATGAAATTTATTAAGAATCCTTGTGAAAAGGTCGTCATATATCTCATAGCGGTCACATATATTTAAAAGTTAAACTAGTCCGATCGGTGATAAGTACAAAATAAAAAGTACATTGTACATTATACAGAATAAAATATAGAATAAAGTTGTTGAAATTGTGACTAGTGTGTCTTGACAAACTATTCATCGACAAGGCTTATTAACGGAATCATTCTAACTTAGCAACGAGAACACACCCTTAAATATGACGTGAACAACTAGTTGGGTTGGTTTGTTGATCTGCCTATCCAAGCAGCCTGACAGAATTGAGTGGCCAACCTATCTATCTAGGTTCTCATGCTTAACTGGCTAATCAATTTAGTTGGCCAATCCATAACTTAAGCATAATCTAAGGGATTATGGATGAATAATAACCATAAAAATCATATGTTTTACTATAGCACTCATCACATAACCTAAATATTATCAAGTGAACCACATCAAATTTTCTTATTAAAATCAATAAATTTAAATGCATACTAATGCCATATGTTTAAATTTTTAACATCAATATGTAAGTTATTAGGCTCAAGTGAAGCTCAAAATTTATATAAAATTCTTAAATAAGTTTGATAAGGCTTTAAAAATCAAATTATTANTAAATGCATACTAATGCCATATGTTTAAATTTTTAACATCAATATGTAAGTTATTAGGCTCAAGTGAAGCTCCAAATTTATATAAAATTCTTAAATAAGTTTGATAAGGTTTTAAAAATCAAAGTATTTTCAAAACCATTCAAAATTAGAACAAAAAATAAACAAAATAATACTCAACCAAATTAAGTTTTTTTCTAGTTCAATTTTCAATAAGGAAGCATTATTTACTCCAAGGAACAGCCAAAAGGTTGGGCAAGCTTGGCCAACTTTAGGCTTGCCTTTGTTTTTGGTAAAATCTTTTAGGAAAACTTTTAAATGATTTTTGCGAAAGAAAAAAAGTATAATTTTAAACTTAAAATATCTTATATTTTTGTTGTTCTTCGCTTGTGGCTTTTGTCAATGCCACCTATCGAACAAGTCAACTTGCCTTATTCAGCTTACAATAAAACAAGTTCCTTTAGCGACGCATCAAAATCACAAAAGGATGAACAATATAAGTTCTATGATGAAGTCCACAGCTGTTTACTTTCACATATAATCAGTATACAAAAACAGATTTTTGCTTCGGCCGTTGTAGCAGGAATGTGAAAACTTGATCTGGTTAAATTCTTGGGCAAATGGCATATTTCAACTGTCCATCTGCTACAAAACTTGTCAGTTTCTTCCATTAATGTCCAGACTTGGTAGAAACCAACTTGGATTTTAACTCTAAGGAATAGACTTTAAATATATCACATCAATTGGATCGAGAATATGAAAATTAAGGTCCAAGTATAAAAGTCCAAGCAAGAGTGCAATAGATTTTCAAAAAGGAGTCCAAATTAAGCCCATCAAAAGAGACTAGTCAAGAAGAACTAATTACATATTAAACCTTTTTTGTTTAAATTTAGATTTAGATTTAATTTTTTTTTTTTAATTTAAGAACATGCATGCACTGGTCATTGATTAATTTGAAAATATAAAATAAAATAATGATGGGATCATTCATCATTAATGGCCACCAAACTCTTTTCCCTCCAAAGTTTTTCTTTTTAGCACGGCTCTTTGCGTTAAGTGTTTGGAAGGCTAGCTTGACCATTCCTTGGTAGGATTGGATATTTAGTACATAATTGCTTAACTCTCACATCATCTCTTATCAATCAACTCCCTTGCCTATCACTGCATGTTAACTAATATCTAACCTGAGCTATCCTTTATCTAAGACATAAAACCCACTTCAAAATATTCTTAGCTCATTGTGAAGTTTAGGTAGACAGTTACCCAACTGTGTTACCGCTAAAGCACCCTAAACCCAACAAAAAACTTCTAACTACTCCATATCATTATTTTTCATTTTAAAATAACCATTCACTGCTCATTTATTTCGTTTAGGCTAACTTAGAACCCTTTTTCGAAAGAGATCTTTCAAACCAACCAGCCATGTGAACTAATTTTTGTATTTGTTATGCCAAAATCATTTAAGAAGCTTGAAATTATATTGCCTACTCCTTAGCATAAATTAATATTCGATGCTAGTGATCCACCATAAATTCTAGCCATTTGAACCACATAAATTTCATTCCCTATGCAATCCATCCTAAAATATTTTGTTTTTCTCTTATGTTGAATTTTGAATAGTAATATTAGTTGCTACAAGAAAAAAATAAAGTAAAATTATTAAAACNGATCCACGATAAATTCTAGCCATTTGAACCACATAAATTTCATTCCCTATGCCATCCATCCTAAAATATTTTTTTTTATCTTATGTTGAATTTTGAATAGCAATATTAGTTTCTACAAGAAAAGAATAAAGAAATATTATTCAAATTGTTTCAATTGATATTTGTTAACTTTTCTCAAAAGGGGAAGGTTGAATGTAGATGTTAATTATGGTGAATTTAATCGTATGATTTTGACAATAAGTTTAAAAGTCTTTGTTAAATAAGCAAATTAACACTCACTTTAATTAAATATATTTTTATCTTCATTTATTTTCCTTCACAAACTATAATATTATTAGTATTATTATTTTCTTTTTTTCTTTTTAACTTGGAGTTGTCAATTTGTCTTTTTATAATCGTATAATTCTCTTTTTTGTATAACTCTCTTTCTTGGATCATCAAAGTGATTCAGAAAAGAAGAGGATTTGGAAAGTAAGAAAATACTATGATATCTAGACAAAAAAAATATATATTAAAAAAAGAAAAGAAAAAACTTATGTAAAGTAAACTTTGTGTGATAGGTCAAGAATGTATGTCTAAAATGAGATCCGATCGAAGCATCTTGAAGCACATATCCATAAAAAGAAAACCTTACATAAATAACCCACAACTATAGAACCGAATTTTAGTTTTTGTTCTAAGGTCAAGAGGTACTCCCAAAGGAACGTATCCTTTTGGTAATTAAATCTTAGAGAATACCAAAGAATACACTTGATAAAAAGAATTCTACTTACATTTTTTTGATAACCAATGAGATAGGTACATCAAGAGTTTGCAATTATTTATTATTTGGATTTCTATAGAAAGATGCATATTTTAATTTTAGAGAGCCTATGTTATATTCATAGAATTCCTAGACGCACCATAATCAAAGAAAGTGATAACGGCAACACATGCATAAAAATAAAGCAAGTAGCATGAATAGAAATAATAAACTGATTGGAGCTCTGGGTCAACAACATATCCTAAATAGATAAAAATGTGTTTAGTCTCTACATAGACATGACTAATTCTAATTTTATGCATCAATATAGATTTGGTCTTAAGGTATGTGACACAAGCCTACAGCTTTTAATTCTCAGCGTGTGGTATAGCACACCAAGCGCCCAGAGACCCATGCCTGTACTTTTTTTTTTTCATTACATACTGCTAAAGACTTTAAGTGAAATACTTGTAGTAAGTGTAAAAAAAATACTCAACCTACAACACAGAGGGTTAGCGCAGATTATATATGTACATACAACTATAGTAAACCATGCCTGTGAGATAAATCTTAGCCGCACCTGCATAAAAGACGTTAACTTAAATCATTATTTCCCTCCATTATTTGCCAGGGCTCCCTATATAGAAAACCATCTTAATGTACTAGTGTGCATTCATCAAACTCACTAAACACACAAAAATTGCATACAAAATGATTGGCTAGCCACAAACTATAGCAATAGCCAAGCATATAAAAAACCTAACTACACCTTATCCTATTCTAGCAAGCATCGTAAGTAAACAGGGTTTTCTTAACACAAACATATAGGTGTGTGCAGAAAGTGTGGCTAAGCCTGACGGGGTCACCATCTCCGGAACTATCCTAAAGATTCAAGAAATTTAAAATATGCCACTAGAGATGTTAATTTTGTGCAACCAAACGTTTAAAAAGGGTTGACCTCACATATGGTCTAAGTTATTGATGCTTAATTTCAAAATAAGTTTAAAACATGATGAATAATAATATTAAAATAATATTATTATTTTTATTTTTTAAGTGGGTCATAAGTGAAAATAACACCTGTGACATATGTTAGTCCTCTTGGATCCTTAGCACAAATATAAGTGTGTTGACCATGATGCAATAATTTGCATTGCTCGTTAAGATATACTCACAAGCAATGCTCATTAAAGAATCACGAACAACAATGGGGCACTCATTTATAAAGATGCTTTGTCATCAAGGCTAATTAAGTTATGATCACGCAAAAATGCAAAGTGATTGAGCATGCCGTGATCGTTTCATCAAGGTATGAACAATCACAGAAGGTATTTCAATTGCTCGACATGATGTGATTATTTTATCAAGAAGTAAGCAATCACATCAAATGCAAAGTGATAGTTTAAACTAGAAACATGTTAAGTGAACATTCATTATGAATATACGATGATATATGCTCAGGAAAACATGTCAACCAAGTAGGTACAAATGCATATGATGCTACACTCATATGACATGCACGAATAATGTCGAATTTGGTTGTTCGAGTTACATGATACCTTATAGGAGATTAAACCCTGCCCAAACATCAACTAGCATGCACATTCACATGATAGGCACAATGCATCATGCAAATGTATGTGGTGTCACACTCATATGGTGTACACTAAAGCACATGATTAACACATGAGAAATTTGGTAGCACTGGGTATAGAACAACCTGAGGAAATCACACCTCACCTGGAGGAAGGCCAAAATGCTCAATCACATGCTAATCACAGGAAAGCATGTCGGCACTATTTTTGGTTGAGGAGTTGCCTGTTGGAAGTTGTCGGCCACGGGAATCAAAATCTCTTCGCCTGCTTCGGAAGGACGTTTAATTTACATATGTATATATAGTTTAGAAAAATATGAAATCAAATTGATCCCATATTTTTCATAGTTTAAATGAAAGATCAAACCATGTATCTATCACGAATGATAAACACAAGACTTGAGGATGAGGCTCGATTAAATAAACTAAAAAATATATGACATTCGTTTGGTCTGCGAAACCATTTTATTTGCTGACATGTTCTCCTATTTATATTAAGCTAGGTTCGGACAAGCTTCCTATAAGGGTAAACCCCTATAGTTAATTACATCTTAAATGACCGGAGTCACTCAAAAAATCTTTCGATAAAAATCAAAAAATATTGTCTTCAAAGAGGTCAAAAGGATAGGACTTTTCAACGAGATTGGACCTAGAGGTGTGAAAGAGGAATGGTTCAAATTTAGAACATTTTGTTTTAGAGTGCAAAGGAGGAAGAACTAGGGGACGTCACAGATCTGGGGGAGAACCTTGGTGACTTCCCAAGCTATCATATTCTTTGGCTTCAGTTTAGAGAGAAGTATTTGAATATTTCATACTACCAATTTTATTGATTAAGGCTTACATTTGTGTGAAACAATCACAGAAATAGCCTGGAAGATGTGAGGATTTAGGCCATGAAGAATGACAACCTAAGAATCCTAAGACGAGTTAGGGCTTAGATTGTACAACAGAGTTGTACAATGGCCTAAAGATGAGGTGAGGATTTATATTGCATAAGAAAACTACCTCAAAAATCTATGGCTTGGTTATTTAATTCTAAGGAAGGAAATTAGTTTAGCTGAGGAAGATATGTTCTGTTGTTGAAGATGGTCATGCTGCCCACTATGCTAGCTCCAAGCTCCTTGCGATGATGAGTTTAAGTTTTTTAGTGTGTCAGGTTATGGCGTCAAATCAGATGTCTCTATGGTTGTAGTCCTTTAAATTTTATGAGGGATGTTAAAGTTGATTAGAGTGACACTGGTTAGGATCCTACGATTCCCTCGTTCCGGCCACACTATTTTCTATTGGATTCACTTAGTCTAAATGAATTTACTGAACTCAACTTAATGAGTTCCATAATTTCATTTAGACTGTGGGAAGCCTCGTACGCAACCGTAGGTTACCTCCTCTGAGGGATTCCTGATTATCAGATAGAGACGTCTTAATTTAGTTACAATTGTTATTTTTGTGATGTTAGTGATTAAATTTTGAGTTGTCTTATATTTTGAATGTTGTGGGGGTGTATTTTATCTTGGTTGATTTTAGTTTTAGTTTTGTGGCTATCATAGCAGTTTTGGTTTTCATGTAAGGTGACATTGTTGTTTAGCATGCAAGCTTTATAAAAATATAGTGCATAAAGTACAAGAAAAGACGGTATTGTAAACTGTAAAAGCATACCTCACGAGTCTTCTAGTTCCACCACCTAAAAGGTAGATACTTGCAAGGCATGTATATAGTGTTGCAAGGAATTTAAATTGCACGAGTAGATGAAGGTTTAGCTACCAAACCCCAAGTTATGATTTTGTTGAATCTTGGAAGATCCTAGTGGATAATTTTAGAACAAGATAGGCAAGTCCAATTTGTCCTTCAGGATATCCAATAGATTTCAAAATGTTCAAGGTGTGACCCTAGATCACTTTGAATATCTCTTGAAATATCTCAAGTTCATTTTGATCTTATTATAATGTTTCAATAATCATCCAAGGTTGAAGTGTGACTACCTCATTGCTTAGTGAAACTTTTAATTTAATTATCTTAAGGATGGGATACTCGATTGGTCAGTTGATGTTTTGTTTAAGAGTTATGTGAGTGAGTGCCCCTGAGAAAGTCTTTAAGATTGTGGTGCCCGCAATTAAGGTTAAGTTTGTAGTGTTTAAAGATGTTAATCACGAATCATATCATTTTCTAAATCCAGTCAACTTAAATTTAGGAATCAAACTTAGGTCACTACCAAGCCTTGGTAATCATGACAGGTGAAATGGTATGTATAAAAAATTTTAGTTTAAGTGATGTGTATTCTTATCAAGTAATCAAATCATCCTCAACTTTGGGCTTAAGAAAATTAAATTATCATCCTTCCTAGTTTAAGCCCCTTACTTAAGATTCATTTGATCTTAATTGACTTCCAAATCATGAAGATTAGGATAATTATGATTTTGTTGATGTTGTGCAAGGGTGGTGAGTGAGTTTCTACCTTTTAGTCCCATTGTATTTCAATCATCAAATCATGTTTATTAAATCAAAATTACCCATTTTCCTTTGGTTAATCTTAAATTTTCATTAAAGCGCCAGAGTCTAAAATGTTTGTTTTGCCCTTGGGGCACCTCACCTCATAACTCACTAAACACAACTCAAATGACTTTGAGGACTTGAAGTGTCATATCCATGAGATAATTAAAGTATTAGAGGAGAAAATGTTGATTTCTCAAAATTTTAATTTATTTTGGTTATTTATTTGAATTAAGAAAATAAGATTTTCAAAAGGTGACTTATTTAACTTCTCAAAATAAAGCTTTTATATATGAGAAAATTATTAAGGGTTTCTTTAGGTCAAAGAAATGCTTGGGTAAAATTTCATGATTTATTTAAGTAGAAAATAGTGTTTTAATTACATTTTTTTTTATATTTTTCTTTGACTCCTCTGAGTTAAGAAAAATCAGTGAATCAAATTTGTATTTTTTTTTATTTTTAATTTATTTATTATAATTATTTTAGTGAGAAAATAAAGAAAATTCATTTTTAAGTTTTTTAAAATTTATTTTGAGCTTAGGAAAATTAGACAAAATATTTTAATGACTCCCAAGTGATCAGAGAATAGTTAGGAACATTTTGGAATATTTTTGTATTTTTTAAATTTTTATTTCTTCTTAATTATTTAAAATTCAAAATGAGGCTTAAAAGTTAAGTATTTTATTAAAAGTTATTTTTATTTTTCTTAAGTACCTCTAATCACAAGGAACTAATAAAACTACTTTTTATAATTTCTCTAAATGTGTTTAATTTATTATAATTATTTTTGTACAAATATACAATGTTTCTTAGAAAATCCACTTTAGTGTTTACACTAAGCCAAATAATTTTAAAATTTTTATTGTGGGTAGATATGATTTTTATAAACAATGTGGAGTTTAGTTTGTTAATTTTTAATATGTATTTAATTTACATAAATTTATACAAAATATTCACATTTAACTAAGTAAAGAAATTTATAAAATGATTCAAAGCATCACAACATTTTTCATAGACTTCTCTGACCACAAGAAACCTACTAAATTTATTCTCATAATTTTCCAAGTGATATTTTGATTTATATAATTAAAATAAGCCAAAATGGTCTTCTTGGCTTGAAAATTAGGGTTAGGAGCATAGAGATGCCCTCTGACCTTAGAAAAATCAAAGAACGTCCCTTCTGTGATGAGGAATAAAACCTAAAAATCTCAAGCCATGGTGAACACTCCTTAGTCATGGAGAGTTAAAATACCTCACAGGGTATTTAATTAATATAAAATCATATGTTTGGAAAATAATTTTTATTTTTCATTCATATTATTCTTCTCTATTCATTGAGTAAAAAGGTACTTTTCTTTTATTTTTATGATTTTTATATGAAAAGTTATGAATTTTTAAGGATCTGTTATTTATTTAATTAAGAAAAAGATTTAATTTTCTATTTATCCCTTTCACGCGCCGTGTCATCCTCATCTTCTCTGAAGCACCATGCGTCATTTTTTGGTTCGGCGCCACCATCCAACTCAATAGCCATGTGTCCTGCTGTTCAAGCATAAAGGCTCCGTCCGGCTAGATCTCATCCGTCCATTCGATACATGCTCGATCAAACGGCTCTCCGTCATCGTCCCCGATAGCCAAAACCCGTGAACCGTCCAACTTTAAACCCTAAGATCTCAGCCTAGACTCAACCAAATCACTTTGTGTTTCCTACACCTTCATCTACTTAAGATGAGTACATCTATATGGATACATTGCTATGATTTGCAAGTTTTCTTCACAAAGGTCCAAATCGAGTCCAAAATTAGGGTTAGTGAGCTATACCTTTGCCCAAGAGGTGAGACCTCGATTGGGTGCTTTTGGAAGCTTTAGTGGAGTCTGACGAACCTGTGAATTTTTTTATTTCCTCTAATGAAGGATCCAAGTATGAGTTTGATCAAAGGGTGAAGCAGCCTTGGTTTAAGGATAGGTTAGAGGGCTCAACAGAGGGGGATTTTGATGGGGATCTTCCTCTCTTACTCTGATGAAGCTCAAGAGCAAACAAATTTGAGGAAAGATGAATTTTGCCCTTATTTTGAGCTCAAAAATTGAGCTCAAGTGATGCGGAAGATGGCCAAAGAATGGTTACAATGAGGTTGTGTAGTCTTGGAGGAGCTCTGGAAACGGTTTAAATATGGTTCCCTCAAAAAAATTTTATGGTCTCATTTTTAGCCATGGAAGAGGGGTTTAAGTAAAAAAACTTAGGGTGGCTATCATGGCCTTCATTTGGGTGCAATGTGGAGCTTGGGTGGAGGGCTTCATGATGTTAAACATCAATCAAAGCTAAACACATTAGAATGGTGAAATTGGGTTTGAACTTAGGCATGGGGGGTCTCAGTTTTGGCTCCTCCGGTGACCAGGGTGGCTGGCCATGGCAAGGGAGGTGCTTCGGAGGCTCGGGAACCTTATAGGGATCTGTCACAACAATTAATTTGGGCAGGTGATATGTTTTGGCAAAGATATCTTTGGCTTAAGCAAATTAGGAAAAAAATCCCTTGATTTAGGGGAAATTTGGTAAATGGCTCATCTAGGGTGGGTTAAGTGGGTCTAGCTTGGTTACTATGACCCAAAAGTTGGTTGTAGAAGTCTTGCCTTGATCAATTTGACATGGCTTGGTCTATTTTGGTACATGGGTCCAATGTGAGTCTAAATGGACAAAGGTTGGGTTTGGGTTAGGTTAGTCATGACTTTCAGCCCAATTAATTGATCAACATTGTGTAGATGATTGTTATGAAGATTTTTGGTGAAGTATTGAAGTGATTTTGAATTCAATTAGAAGCTCAATTTGAAGAATTTTGGGATTTTGGTGAATTTGGGCATGTTGTGCTAGACTTGGGTCTAGGCTGGGCTAAAATTGGGCTAATTCCAAATTTATTATTTAAAATGATCTATAGCAACATCATGAAGAGTTTTCAACATAAATTGGGTGTCAATTTTGAGGTTAGGGCAATCAATTTGGTGGAATTTGGGGGCATAGCCAATTTAGGGTGAATTTGAGGATTTTTGGACTTGGGTTAAAATTGAATGCAATTGACGCTTCATCAAGGACAATTAAAGGTCAATTTTGATATTTAATATTGTTATGAAGAGTTTTCAACATAAATTGTGGTAAATTGAGTAGGTTATGGGGTTCAATTTGGTGTGATTAAGTCATAGAGCAAAAATTGGGGGTTTGACTTAGATCAAAATTGGGCTCAAATAATGGGCCAATTAAGCTTATATTTGGTTTATATTGGTAATATGAAAGGTTAATTTGAGTTTAGAATTACAATTGAGGGAAATTTGGGCCAAATTGATGGACATTTGGGGTAAATTTAGGGAAGTTGGACCTTTTAAGGCAATTTGGGGATTTTGGTCAAAATGGTCAAATTGGTCAAATTGGGCTCAATTAGAGGGTCCAAATTGGTTTTAGAAACATTTGAAGTGATTTTCGGAAAGTTTGGGGTGCCAATGGTATTTTTGTAATTTTGGCAATTTTGGGGGTATTTTGGTAAATTTGGCATCTTTGGGTGGTTTTGGGAAATTTGAGTATCTTTAAATGTTTTGAAATGATTTTTGAGCAAATTTTGATATTTTGGGTGAATTTGGGAATTTTGGCCAAATTTAGGGCTCCAAGGGCATCTAGGTAATTTGGAGGCTTTTAGGGCAAAAGGCCAAGTTGGATATTTTTTGTAGAATTGGGGTGCCAACCACTCTATATCAGCTATGGACCAATGGATGGGGCCCTCTATTTACCGGTCTTAGATAAACCCTAGCCTAGGGCTAGTGTGTTTAGGGGACCATTTACATGACTTTGCCAAAAGATTAAGGGATCAAAATCAACAATTTTTGGGTTTAGGGTTGTGAGTGATTGTGAGAGTGAGTGTAAGTTAGTGAACAAGCTCCAGACCAACACCCAAATTCAACCCTAAGGTCAATCAATCCTTTGGGGACTCATCTTGAGCTTCCTCATACTGACCCCACCTACTAAGTGCTAGAGGTTATGACCAATATGTGAAACTGCAAGTTGAGCAAAGAGGAGTGTAGAATTTCTAATGGCAAGGGTTCCTTTTTTAATTCTCTAGGAATAATCAACAGTAAAGTCCTATGGCTATACCCTAGGCTACTAAACAGGAAAATTAAACCTCAACCAAATTTGAGGTCAATAAAACATCATTTGCAAGTAATGTGTGACAAACATGCAAATATCTATGTCTATAAATGTGTTGTGTAAAGTAGCACAATACTTTGCTAGCAGTGAGACTATCATCTAAACATTCCTAAAAAGAAACATGTATCAAGCAAAAATGATAGTTTTCACACATAGTTGATAACTAGTCACAAGCATGACAAAAATATACACATTTCCATGCATAGGATCTTAAACCATAAGCAATACAAAAAAATACATTTTCTTACATGCTATACATAAATTCATAAGCATTCTACGAAAGATACATTTTATGCAACATTCAAGAGCCTATATATTATGCTTTGTATCACATGAATATGCAAATATGCACATGAAAAGATGAAACTAATCGTGCTTAACTGAAAATCAATCTTTTCCCTAATGAATTAACATAGGTCTTAGACTCAACGATGGAGTGGTGCACCAAGACTTGATTAACACATAGATAATAGAATTACTCATACTAATCACATGCCTGCCTCCATTTTATTGGTAAGGAGATGAAGATCATTTTAGAAAGAAAAACTCTTCATAGCATAGGGAATGATGGATCAGAAACTTCTTCATTCTCTAAGCAAAGAAGGACTCAACCTATTTTAAAATGGGTTAAACGCTATGGCTATGATAATAAAGTCAGGGAACGCAAAGGAGACAAAGAAGATGGCTTCATAACCTCGTAGCTCTCTATAATAACCACCTAAATTAATCCTCTAACACTAGCCTAAGGTCTTTCTAAGAAAAGGAAGAAAATGTTTACAGTTTTTCATCACTGTGATGTTTTAAGAAGTGTTCTCTCGAGCTCTAAGTTCCACTTGTCCATTGGGTAGCTAAACTCCTTCATTTTTTCTCTTAGAACTTGAGAAAATGAAGATATCCTCTCTCACTCTCAAGAAAATGAGAAAGCAGAAGATAAGATGAAATGAAGAAGTTGGTGAAGAAGAAGAAAACAATGCAAGAAGAATGAGGTAGAAACTCCTTCTTTATTTTGGGGTTCTCTCCATCTCTAAGAAAGAAATGCTCTATAGCTCTCTTCTTAGCTAAAAAACTCACAAATGCCAAATAAATTTCGGATCCCCAACTTTGCCATCAGCTAGCTTGGCTATTGGTTGGTTTCCCTCCAAAATTCCATAGATTAATGGGACTTAATTCACATAATATCCATCTCATTGGTTCTTGGAGAGGTGGGATAAAATGGAGAAACCTCACTAGACCCCTAATATTCAGGTCATGACTAATAGTAGCTCATATGGCTATGTGAAAGACTTGGTTAAAAATATTTTTTGGGCTACCTGGTGTTTGGCACAAGGATGTTAGGCACCTAAGCGTATGTCGATCGCCTTTTTGAAAAAATGATATTTGATTTAATATAATATATATATTATAATGTTGGAAAGTAATATTTTAATTTTGAAAATACGAGACCAAACTGATCTCATAGAGATAATAGTTTCAATAAACGAGCACAACACCACAAGTGATATACTTATCCCGAGAAACATATCACTTATCCGTGAGGCTCGAATAAATAAACTAAAGAATTTATGACATCTAATTTAGTCTGAAAATCTTTATATTTACTGACAAGTTCTCTTATCTAATATGAACAATTAGATAGAGTTTATTTTAAGTTGGGTTCTAAAGTTTCCTATAAGGGCAAGCCCCTATAGTTAATTACATCTTAAATGATCAAGGTCACCTAAGCAAACTCTCGATTTAGATCAGAAAATAATGTCTTAAAAAATTTCAAAGAGTAGGACTTTTCAAATATCGGATCAAGGAGTGTCAAATGGGAAAAGCTCAAATTTGGAACATTTTTATGGAATCCAAAGGGAGAAAACTAGGGGTTGTGACAAATCCTGAGGAGAAGCTCAATGACTTCCCAAGCTATCCTATGGTTTGGCTTTAATTTCGAGAAGAAAATTATTGAATGTTTCATCTTGTCAATTTTATTAATTAGAACTTACATTTGCATGACACAATCATACAAATAATCTAGAAGATAGGAGGGTTTATGTCATGACGAACGACAACCTTGGAATCCTAAAATGAGTTAGAGCTTAAATTGAAAAAAATGATTGTGCAAAGGCCTAAAGATGAGGTGAGGATTTATGTTGCACTAGGCAAACAAATCCTATGACATGTTATTTAATTCTAAGGAAAGATTTGTTGTTGTAGATCCACTTGCTATTATAGAATGACTCGAAGTTAGATCCAAGGTCCTCATCGAAGTAGCAGTCCTAAAGTCTAAGGTTCAAAACGATTAAATGAAAAATTTTGTTATTCAAGCATTATTGGGGTGTTAAAGTTAATTTGAGCGACACCGATTAGAATCCTACAGTTCCCTCATTCCGGTACCACTATTTTCTTTTGAATTTACTTAGTTTAATGAGTTGTTAAGCTTATTTAAACTAGGGAGATCTAGTTAGCAGCTGTGGGTTACCTCATCCGAGGGACTCCCATAAATTTAAAAGGACGTATTATGTTATTGTTATGTTATTTTTTTTATTTAAATGTTGTTTAATTTTGAGAATGGTTTTATAATTTTCAATTTTGAAGAGTTTTTTGTAAGCAAGGTAAATAAATGCAGGTAATAAAGTACTGCAAAATAAATAAATAAAATTGTATTGCATAAAATATAAATGCATACCTAGGCCACTGCTATCGTTGCATGTTCAGCATCATAAAACATTATATTTATAAGTAAAATACTTTTATCAAGACTTTGCTTTAGGAAAGAAGAAATGAAATTCAAAATCATTAAAGGCCAATTCAAATATAGTAATCCTTGCCTGAAAAAGAAAAAGAAATGAAAAAAAAAGAAAGAAAACGAAAACGAAAAGAAAAAGAAAGAAAAGAAAAGAGAAAAAAAATTAGGAAGGAGAAGCTTGAGGATTAGTGCCTAATCAAAAATTGGTTCTACATTTGATCTTTTTAAAATATATGACTTGAGAAACTTTTAAGCTTATTGATATAGTATAGTAAGTAAAATTATTTTTAATGAAAATTTTTAAGTAGAGATAATAAAAGAACTAAATTCTAAATTTAGAAAATCTACAATACATTTCTGAATTAGATAGAAACTCATATTTTCATCTTTCTTAACTTCAAGAATTTCTAAACTTTAAGTTGGTCTCATTTACTGAATATTTTTTTCTAAATTAGACTGTTATATTTTTAAATCTAAGTTTTAGTAACTTCTAAAGAAACTCATATACATATCAAACATATGTAGTTTTTTAAGATTGAAGTGTCACTTGAGGACAATTAACATTTTAAGTTTTGGGGATTTTGATACACCTGAAATATAGTGTTTTTAGACACATTTTTAGACCTATTTTTGAGCTATTATGCTTTAAAGAAATATATTTTTGTGTTTTTCTTGCAAATACAGGTAAAAAGGGTGAAAAATTCTTAAAGGAGTGAAAAAGGATCAAATTTGGAGCAAAAAGGTGAAAAATGTGCAAATGCGTTTTGGCGCCTAAGTGCCAGATCCGACGCTTAAGCGCCGGTTAAAAAGAGAAGGTCGTGCCTAAGAGCCAAAGCTCCCGCGCTTAAGCGCCAGTGGCAATTACTAGATGAGTAAAGTCAATTTTTACAAATTTTGAAGAGTTTTTGAGGCACCCATTGGTTTAATAGGTGGTTATAACCACCATGGATGAAAATTATCACGAAAGGATGCATCTCTTGGGGAATACTTTGAATCTAGACATATTTTGAAGAGTGTCCAAGGAACCTCTTGAAAAACTTTAAAAGAAAGCAGAGATGACATAGAAAAGAGTCTTAAAAGTATTGGAATGTTTTGAAAGTTCTCATTTGCGGAGTTAGTTCAAAGAGATTTTCAGGCACAATTTTTATTTTATGTTTTTTGTTAGTTTATTTTGAGTAATTGTAAAAGAGAAGAGAATCCAAGAAACTTCAAGAGTTTGGTGGAGAACTTGAGATAAGTTTTTATCTTTTTGTTTTGAGACTTCTTTGATTTTAATTGAGACTTATTGTTAGTTTGACAATGATTTTTAATTTTAAACTAAAGTGTGTTTTTATTTTCTCCATAATTCTGAGTAGTTTTCTTTATCTTTTTTCTTAAAATGATAAGTAATTAAGTTTTGGATGGAAATTGTGGATAGTATTGATCTTTAATGTTAAAAGAAGTTTTCATGATTTAAATCCATGCACTTCATTTACTCCTTGATTTGGCCAATCTAGATGTTAAAATTTGTTGTGAAAACATGTAAGAACCGGGCTGGTATTATCTCAGTCAACAATTGAAAAGAATCACATGTGGTTGTATGAATGAGAATGTAGTTCATGTGATTGAGTGCAAATAAATAGAGAAATATTCATTGAAGGGTGTACAGTTAGAGGACTTTAAAGTGACAGGTTAAAGCCCCAAACTTGGTTTATTGTTTTAGGTTCTGATACGAGAATGTTAGCCCCTAGGTGGAGGGAATCAAGGGAACTCTAGAGTGAGAGCTAGTATCTTCCCTGCCTAGCCGGTCTTCAAAACTATTCAAACTTTAAATTAACCAATTTTCTTTATAACAATGTCGGCACTATTTTTAGTTTGAGGGAGTTGTTGCCCGTAAGAAGCTTTCGGTCACCGGAATCAAAATCCTGTCTCCCGCTTCGGAAGGTATGAGTATACTTTCTCGTAATGAAGCATCTGGTAGGAGAAAAAGTCAGAAAACGAGTCATAGGGAAAACACAAGTAAAAGAAAACCCATAGTCACATGTAAAAGATTGGGACTGGGTGTAAGACATTAGTAAAGGTGGGGGTTCAGAGCTGGACAGTGTGCTTCCCAACCTTAAGTAAGAGCTACCAACCCGATAGTCTACGGAGGGCAAGCCTAACCTTGATCCAAGTGATTAACCATGGACCATCATAAGTTTTCATTTTTTAAATTTAATTTTTGTGCATATAAAATTTATTTGTTCATGCAAAAGAAATTTCATTTTTGTAAATACTTTGCAAAGTAGTGTTGTCCACAAGTTAATTACATCGATCAAGCTAGGACTACAAACAACCTAAGAATATCAGAGGCAATCATCTTCTCAAAAGTTGTTGAATAGTAGCATCGGTCCTTATCCTCTCCTTTTATTAAAGGTCCTTGAGGTAGTAAATACTAATCTAAAATCCCACATCGTATCCCTCGCTTTATCACACATTAGCATTATCGTCATTGCCCTAACCACCTAGACCTCAGACTTACAAAAAGCATGATGATCCATATGTAGCAAAAAAAAGTTTACCTAGTTGCTCACAAGGATTTAAATATCTTAGAGAACACTCAAATCCTTGATCATTGGGTCAATTAAAATAGGATAAGTAGTGTAGGGTATTTCTGTTGATTTAGGTGAATTGTCGGGTCCCGAAGCATAACCTGGTGGATCCCTAAAATTTTAATGGATAATTTTTTGGAACAAACTATAATAAGTTTTGTAGTCCTTCAAAATATCCAAAAGATTTCAAAAGTGTTTGAGGATAACCCTAGACAACTTTTAAAACCCTTTGAAATGTTTCTAGTTCATTTGAACTTATTATAATATTCAGTTAATCATCCAAAGTCAGATTTAGTTTCAATGAATTAATACACCCTATGCTCAGTGAACATTAATACTTTAATCATCCTGAGAGTGGGGTAGTCTGGCAGTCACTTAATGTTCTACTTAAGAGTTATGAAAGTGGGTACCCTTAGGTTAAACTCAATTCATTAAGGATCTTGTACTCACCACTAAAGTTGGGTCTGTAGTGTTTAAGGGTATTAATAAATTAATCATATTCCTCTTTTCTAAACCTCTTTAAATAAGTTTAAATATCAAACCTAGCTTACTACCAAGCCCTTAAATCCAATCTTCGGGGTAGGTTTGTAATAATCAAAGGTGTTAAATTAAATGAAATTCAATTTTCATTAAGGGATCATGCTATCATCTAATCACCAATTAGGGGCTTCAAATAAGTGAATTATTATCTTCCTAATTTAAGCCCACTACCTTAGTATCATCCAATTGAATTAATCTCCAAGTCATAACAATTTATAAAATTACAATTTTACTCGTATCATAAAAAGGTGACAAGTTGGTTTCTATCTCTTAACCCATTATGTTTCAGGCATCCAAAAGGGTTTATTATGATCAAAATTACCCACTTACCCCTTTGGTTAACCAAAAATTTAATTAGGCTATCAAAATCTCAAATTATCATTTTGCCTCTAGTGCCTCTTCACTTCATAACTAATTAAATACAACTCAAATGACTTTGAAATTTTTATAGTACCCCACTCATGGGTCAATTAAAATATCAAAGGAGAAATTATGATTATTTTGGTTTTTATTTAATTTATATAATTATTTTAGCTCAAAAGTAGGATTTTCAATATTAAATTATTTAACTAATCAAAGTAAGATTTTTGTTCATAGGAAGGTTCACCTAGGTCAGACGACCACTTGGACAAAATTTCATGATTTTTCAAATTATATTTTAATTATTATAATTATTTAGTTANTGGTCTTAGGATTGACCCTGGATGTTGACTTGGAACTAGGGTACACCATATCTTCACAATACATTGGTTTATAGTTCATTTAGAATGGATATTTATCCAATTCTATGTGGAATGCTTAACTTGGTCTTTTGCCTGACCCTGGGTGTTGACTTAGAACTAGGGTACACCATATCTTCACAATACATTAATCCATGGTTTTTTCGAATGGATATTTATCCAATTCTATGTGAAATGCTTAACTTAGTCTTTTGCCCCTAGGCACCTTCAACGCGTATCTAATCCAATTCTATGTGAAATGCCTAACTTGGTCTTTTGCCCCTATGCACCTCCAAATTACCTAACCGCGGGACCCAAATTTGGCCAAAATTCCCAAATTTTTGCCAAAATACCCAAAATTGATCAAAACTTATTCCAAACACTTTGAATATATCCACTTTGCCCCTAGGCACCTCCAAATTACCTAACTGCCATTGGGACCCAAATTTGGCCAAAATTCTCAAATACCCAAAATTGATCAAAAATTATTCCTACTTGAAATACCAATCTTGGATCTTTGCCCCAGATACCTCCAAATTACCTAACTGCCCTATTATGTGAAATGCTTTCACAATATATTAATCCCTGGTTCATTTAGAATGGATATCTATCCAATTCTATGTGGAATGCTTACCATTAATTCATGGTTCATTTAGAATGGATATCTATCCAATTCTATGTGAAATGCCTAACTACTTTGCCCCTAGGCACCTCCAAATTACCTAACTGCCCTTGGGACCCAAATTTGGCTAATATTCTTTACCCTAGGCACCTCCAAATTACCAATTCTATGTGAAATGCCTAACTTGGTCTTTTGCCCCTATGCACCTCCAAATTACCTAACCGCGGGACCCAAATTTGGCCAAAATTCCCAAATTTTTGCCAAAATACCCAAAATTGATCAAAACTTATTCCAAACACTTTGAATATATCCACTTTGCCCCTAGGCACCTCCAAATTACCTAACTGCCATTGGGACCCAAATTTGGCCAAAATTCTCAAATACCCAAAATTGATCAAAAATTATTCCTACTTGAAATACCAATCTTGGATCTTTGCCCCAGATACCTCCAAATTACCTAACTGCCCTATTATGTGAAATGCTTTCACAATATATTAATCCCTGGTTCATTTAGAATGGATATCTATCCAATTCTATGTGGAATGCTTACCATTAATTCATGGTTCATTTAGAATGGATATCTATCCAATTCTATGTGAAATGCCTAACTAACATTAATCCATGGTTCATTTAGAATGGATTTATCCAATTCTATGTGGAATGCTTAACTTGGGTTAATCCATGGTTCATTTAGAATGAATATTTATCCAATTCTATGTGAAATGCCTAACTTGATAACATTAATCCATGGTTCATTTAGAATGGATTTATCCAATTCTATGTGGAATGCTTAACTTGGGTTAATCCATGGTTCATTTAGAATGAATATTTATCCAATTCTATGTGAAATGCCTAACTTGATACTTTGCCCCTAGGCACCTCCAAATTACCTAACTGCCCTTGGGACCCAAATTTGGCTAATATTTCTAAAATTTGTCAAAATACCCGCCCCTAGGCACCTCCAAATTACCTAACTGCCCTTGGTACCCAAATTTGGCTAATATTCCCAGATTTTGCCAAAATACCCAAAATTGATCAAAACCCATTTCAAACACCTTGGATACATCCAAATTGCCAAAATACCCAAAATTAATCAAAACCCATTTCAAACACCTTGGATACATCCAAATTTGTCAAAATTTCTGCCAAAATACCCAAAATTGATCAAAACCCATTTCAAACACCTTGGATACATCCAAATTTGTCAAAATACCCAAATTTATCAAAACTCATTTCAAACACTTTGAATACATCAAAATTTGCCAAAACTGACAAAAATGGCCAAATTACCAAAATGCCGCCCCATGACCCAAAATCCAAAAATTCCAAAAATTCCTAAAAAATCCCAATAAATCTAAATTATT
>JXCR01114861.1:25349-61700 GCA_002079205.1 Phalaenopsis hybrid cultivar | reverse complement strand
TCGCATTTCCCACCGTGTCCTCTATAAGGATAGTCTTCCTCCGAGTCAATGCCCCCATTTTCTATAATGAATTGAAAGGCGTCGTCCATAAGGCCACCATTACATCCTTGGTTTCTGGCAGTATCACAATCTACCAGCTCTTGTTCAGATAGCGATACGAGCTTACCAGTCACAATCTGGTTGATCCCTTCCACGGCCGCAATGCTCGAAAAAGCCCAGCAACTCCCTTCCAATCATAAAAAACAAAGCCCTAAATACTCCAATAATCTTTGTGCACTATAATTCAATTACAGTTGATAAAGAAAAGAAAAAAAGAGCACACCGCAGGTGCCTTGATCCTTCACTGGTACGACGGCGCCCTTGGTCGTCCAATCGACGGAATCCGGAAGGGCCTCTCCAACAGCGAGGCGGTACCGATCGCTAGGATTCCGGTGGGAAGGCGAGGGTCGAGATCCAAGATAGGTAGATCGGTACTCCTCGTTGGTGAGATCGGCGAATCTGTTGAGACCGAGACGAAAGGAATGGAAGCCGGCGTTATGCTCGTCAATGTACCTGAGATTATCCTTGAAGATCTCAAAACGCCTTTCTTTCTCATCAAGCTCATTATAGATCCGGCCGTGCTTCGCCATCCAGTTCTCGTAGAGCTCCATGACCTCCTCGTCCCCCCTTTCCACCCCCCTCATTCCGCGCCCCTCCTCGTAGGTTATGATCGACATGTCAGGCCCATTGCCGCCTGCATCCTCCATTGCTGCCACTGCTCCGATGACAAGGAAGATGAGGAGAGCAAGAAGCGAAGAGAAGGGAGCTGAGGCCATCGTGGAGAAGAAGATTGTTTGNCTCAAAACGCCTTTCTTTCTCATCAAGCTCATTATAGATCCGGCCGTGCTTCGCCATCCAGTTCTCGTAGAGTTCCATGGCCTCCTCGTCCCCCCTTTCCAGTCCCCTCATTCCGCGCCCCTCCTCGTAGGTTATGATCGACATGTCAGACCCATTGCCGCCTGCATCCTCCATTGCTGCCACTGCTCCAATGACAAGGAAGATGAGGAGAGCAAGAAGCGAAGTGAAGGGAGCTGAGGCCATCGTGGAGAAGAAGATTGTTTAAATGGAGGTCGAGGGCTTTTTCTCTTTTGCCTGCTTTCATCGGAGCTCTCCCTCGAGGGCTATTTATAGGAGGAGACAAAAAGGCGGCAGCAGTATTATTTCGGAAAAAAATACAAGGTTGGCAATTGTTAAAGCNTTGAATGGAGGTCGAGGGCTTTTTCTCTTTTGCCTGCTTTCATCGGAGCTCTCCCTCGAGGGCTATTTATAGCAGGAGACAAAAAGGCGCCCAGCAGTATTATTTCGAAAAAAAATACAAGGTTGGCAATTGTTAAAGTGGCGAATAATTAAAATAAACCGAAAGGGGATGGTTTATTAGACCGGTTTTGTTTTTATTCTCGTTTTCTTAAAAGGTTCTAATTATTAATTAAATAGTTATTTAGCTTTATTTAACTATTAAAAAAATTGAGCGCTGGTCCATAAAGTGGGCCCACGGTTTGCCTTTTACGGGAGCGCTTGAGATTCTTTGCGGGTCCTACGAAATGTCCCGAAATAGTTTTTAATTAACATAAAATTATATGGCATTAACACATATAGCATAATTCCCATCTATTTACATATTTAATATTAAAAATTAAAATATGCTTTAATAATAAATAAAAGCATATTATTATTAGTAATATTTTAAAAGTGAAATGCAACTTTTCATGCATAAATTTATGACTGACATAAATGTAAATATAAAACTTGAAGTGTTTAAAAGCTTGGAAACTGACTACGCTAATAATAATATTGAAAGACATTTTTTGTTTCAGGGTCAGAAACAGTTGACTGATGCTATTAATATGAAAGAAAGTTTTTTATGCTAAAAAAGCTACTAAGACTCACTTCTTGAATGGAGACATAAATACGGCATACTTTCATGTCAATATTAAGAATCGTCAAAATGCTAAATTGATTTCAAGGATCGTTGGTACGGATCGTACTGTTTTCCATAATATTAATGATATTGCTAATAATGTTATGCATTATTTTTTTAATGTTTTCCAAAGCAATGGTGATTCCCTCACCCCTATTGATAGAAATCTTTATAATAGAGATGTTACTATTAATAATGTTTTGCTTATCAGTATTTCTAGTAGTGTTGAAATTAAAGAAATTATTGATCTTATGGAAATGTGCAATGTTGCTGGTCTGGATGGTTTCACAGCCGAGTTCTATAAACATGGGTGAGACATTATTCATGCTGAAGTTGTTGATAATATTCAAGATTTTTTTAGAGGAAAGGATTTTCCAAGATGTTTTAATTCATCTAATATTGTGATGATTCCCAAGGTGCGTGATGCTAATACTTGGGATGTTTTTCGATATGTTAGTTTGAATATTGTTCTGTCTAAGGTTATATAAAAAATTTTTGTTAAAAGATTACAACAAATTCTTAATGATATTATTAGCATGAATCAATCTGCTTTTTTAAAAGGCAAGAATATCTGTTATAATGCTCTTATAGTATAAGAGCTTCTATTGGATATTGATAAAAAAAGCAGAGGGAATATCATCTTCAAAATGGACATTAAAAAACTTTTGACACTATTCGCTGGCAATTCATTATTGATATCCTTAAAGCTATTGGTTTTAATAATGTTTTCTGTAAGCTAATTTATAGATTACTCAATGACAACTTTTACTCTCTTCTTATTAATTGTACTAACATGAATTTTTTCAAAGCTTCAAAGGATATCAAGCATGGAAATCTTCTATCTCCTTATCTCTTTATTATTGTTTTTTATTATTTATCTAGATGCTTGAATGGTTTATTTACTAGATATCCTAGTTTGAAATATAATCATAAAGACAAATTGTGTATTTCACATTTTTGTTTTGCTGATGACTTGATTATCTTTACCAATGCTAATAAACATTCCATTAAAAGAGTTTGGCAAGAGATTTTAAATTTTTCAGAATATTTTTGGATTGTTCTTTAATACTTCTAAATGTTCTTTCTATTGTTCGAAAAATATCAATGTTTCTAAAAGGAATTGGATTAAAGATTTTACTGGTTGTAATAAAGCTTCTTTACCTTTGACTTATCTGGGTTTTCATATGGATAAGGGTAAGAAGTGAAGTGCTCTTTTTGTTAGTTTGTTTGATAAAATCAAGAATAAGATTTTATCATTGGAAAATAAGTTTCTTTCTTTTGGTGGGAGGGTAACTCTCCTTAAAATTGTTCTTACTTCTCTCCCTCTTTATACTCTTCAAGTTATGAATATGCCTTTGAATGTTATTACAAAGATTGAAAATCTTTTTAATAAGTTTCTGTAGGAAGGCAAAAGTATTTCCAAAATCTATTGGAAGAGTTGGAATAAGCTTTGTAAACCTATAGAGAAAGGTGATCTTGCTTTAGAAGCTTAAATTATTTTATTAAGATCAATTTTATGAAATTATGGTATCGTTTTCATCAAAATAATTCTATTTGGGCTTCTTTGATGCATGTTAAATATTGCTCTAATAAGAATCTTATGACTATTACCTATCATAAAACTGATTCTTTTATTTGGCGTGAAATGATTAAAGTTACTAGAAATACTGAGGATTTAATTTGTTGGGACATTGTTAAAGTTGATTGTTCCTTCTGGTATGATGATTGGTTGGGTAAAGGGGCTCTTACAGACTTTTATGGTGATCCTGAGACTATTAATACCAAGATTAAAGACCTTTGGTCTGATAGTAATTGGTGCTTAAGTGAACTTTTTAATAAGGTNTCTCAAAACGCCTTTCTTTCTCATCAAGCTCATTATAGATCCGGCCGTGCTTCGCCATCCAGTTCTCGTAGATCTCCATGACCTCCTCGTCCCCCCTTTCCAGCCCCCTCATTCCGCGCCCCTCCTCGTAGGTTATGATCGACATGTCAGGCCCATTGCCACCTGCATCCTCCATTGCTGCCACTGCTCCGATGACAAGGAAGATGAGGAGAGCAAGGAGCGAAGTGAAGGGAGCTGAGGCCATCTTGGAGAAGAAGATTGTTTAAATGGAGGTCGAGGGCTTTTTCTCTTTTGCCTGCTTTCATCGGAGCTCTCCCTCGAGGGTATTTATAGGAGGAGACAAAAAGGCGCCCAGCAGTATTATTTCGAAAAAAATATAAGGTTGGCAATTGTTAAAGCGGCGAATAATTAAAATAAACCGAAAGGGGATGGTTTATTATACCGGTTTTGTTTTTATTCAAAGGTTCTAATTATTAATTAAATAGTTATTTAGCTTTATTTAACTATTAAAAAAATTGAGCGCTGGTCCATAAAGTGGGCCCACGGTTTGCCTTTTACGGGAGCGCTTCAGATTCTTTGTAGGCCCTACGACATGTCCCGAAATGGTTTTTAATTAACATAAAATTATATGGCATTAACACATATAGCATAATTCCCACCTATTTACATATTTAATATTAAAATTTCAAATATCNTAAAAAAATTGAGCGCTGGTCCATAAAGTGGGCCCACGGTTTGCCTTTTACGGGAGCGCTTGAGATTCTTTGTAGGCCCTACGAAATGTCCCGAAATGGTTTTTAATTAACATAAAATTATATGGCATTAACACATATAGCATAAATCCCACCTATTTACATATTTAATATTAAAATTTCAAATATGCTTTAATAATAAATAAAAGCATATTATTATTAGTAATATTTTAAAAGTGAAATGCAACTTTTCATGCATAAATTTATAACTCACATACATGTAAATATAAAACTTCAAGTGTTTAAAAGTTTGGAAACTGACTACGCTAATAATAATATTGATTGACATTTTTTTGTTTCAGGGTCAGAAACAGTTGACTCATGTTATTAATATGGAAGAAAGCTTTTATGCTCAAAAAGCTATTAAGACTCATTTCTTGAATGGAGATAGAAATAAGACCTACTTTCATGTCAGTATTAAGAATCGTCAAAATGCTAAATTGATTTCAAGGATCGTTGGTACGGATGGTACTGTTTTCCATAATCTTAATGGTATTGCTAATAATGGTATTCATTATTTTTCTATTGTTTTCCAAAGCAATGGTGATTCCCTCACCCATATTGATAGGAATCTTTATAATAGACATATTACTATTAATAATGATTTGCTTACCAGTATTCATAGTAGTGTTGAAATTAAAGAAATTATTGATCTTATGGAAACGGGCAATGCTACTGGTCCGGATGGTTTCACAGCCGAGTTATATAAACATGGGTGGAACATTATTCATACTGAAGTTGTTGTTATTCAAGACTTTTTTAGAGGAAAGGATTTGTCGAGATATTTTAATTTCTCTAATATTGTGATGATTCTCAAGATGTGTGATGCTAATACTTGGGATGTTTTTCGACCTGTTAGTTTGAATATTGTTCTGTCTAAGGTTATATCAAAAATTTTGGTTAAAAGATTGCAACCAATTCTTAATGATATTATTAGAATGAATCAATCTGCTTTTTTAAAAAGCAGGAATATCTGTTATAATGCTCTTATAGTACAAGAGCTTCTATTGGATATTGATAAAAAAAGCAGAGGAGGGAATATCATCTTCAAAATGGACATTAAAAAACTTTTGACACTATTTGCTGGGAATTCATTATGGATATACTTAAAGTTATTGGTTTTAATAATGTTTTCTGTAAGCTAATTTATAGATTACTCAATGACAACTTTTACTCTCTTCTTATTAATGGTACTAAACATAATTTTTTTCAAAGTTTCAAAGGGTATCAAGCACGGAGATCTTCTATCTCCTTATCTCTTTTTTATTGCTTTTGATTATTTATCTAGATGCTTGAATGGTTTATGTACTAGATATCCTAGTTTGACATATAATCATAAAGACAAATTGTGTATTTCACATTTGTGTTTTGTTGATGACTTGATTATCCTTACCAATGCTAATAAACATTCCATTAAAAGAGTTTGGCAAGAGATTTTAAATTTTCAGACTATTTTTGGATTGCTCTTTAATACTTCTAAATGTTCTTTCTATTTTTCGAAAAATATCAATGTTTCCAAAAGGAACTGGATTATGGATTTTACTGGTTGTAATAAAACTTTTTTACCTTTGACTTATCTGGGTTTTCATATGGATAAGGGTAAGAAGTGAAGTGCTCTTTTTTTGAGTTTGTTTGATAAAATCAAGAATAAGATTTTATCATGGAAAAATAAGTTTCTTTCTTTTAGTGGGAGGGTAACTCTTCTTAAAATTGTTCTTACTTCTCTCCCTCTTTATACTCTTCAAGTTAAGAATATGCCTTTGAATGTTATTACAAAGATTGAAAATCTTTTTAATAAGTTTCTGTAGGAAGGCAAAAGTACTTCCAAAATCAATTAGAAGAGTTGGAATAAGCTTCATAAACCTATAGAGAAAGGTGGTCTTGCTTTAGAAGCTTAAATGATTTTATTAAGATCAATTTTATGAAATTATGGTATCGTTTTCGTCAAAATAATTATATTTGGGCTTCTTTGATGCATGTTAAATATTTCTCTAATAAGAATCTTATGACTATTACCTATAATAAAATTGATTCTTTTATTTAGCGTGAAATGCTTAAAGTTGCTATAAATATTGAGGATTTAATTTGTTGGGACATTGGTAAAGGTGACTGTTCCTTCTGGTATGATGATTGGTTGGGTAAAGGGGCTCTTGCAGTCTTTTAAGGTGGTTCTGAGACTCTTAATACTAAGATTAAAGACCTTTGGTCGGATAGTAATTGGTGCTTAAGTGAACTTATGAATAAGGCTCATTATGATGATGCTCATTTTATTGCTTCTATTCCTATTGATCAGAATAAGTCTGATGTGCCAAAAATTAAAGGCAAATTGGGGGACCCTTATGCTGAGTGTTTTGCTAACTCCTTCCAAAACTTTCAAGGTTTAAATCTGAAATAGATTTGGAATCCTTGGTTTAAATCTTCCATCTCTTTTTTTATTTGGAGAGTCTTACATAATATCATGCCTAGTGATGATATTCTTAAGATGAAAGGTTTAAGGATGCCTTCCTGTTGTGTGTTATATCGTGATAATGAGGAATCTATTGATCATATTTTTATTAAGTGACATTTTACTACTGCTATTTGGAATGATATTATTATGAAGTTGCAGTTAACCAGATTCAACATGAATTTGTTTCTATATAACATAATCTATGATGTTTTCAATGCTTGGAAACTTCTTGATCATGGTTTTTTTACTGCTATACATACTGTTATTATTTGGTTTAGATGACTTGCTAGAAATGATAGTAAATTCAACAATATTGTTCCCAATGTGCATCGTACTGTTAGTATGGTTTTTAATTATTTGTATAAATGATTAAAGTTATTGACTGTTAACAATAAGATTTCGGGTAATATGAAGAAGTTGATGCAGTATTTGGACATTCTTATTTCTGTGCACAATAAGAGTTTTTATAATGTTAAGTGGCATAAACTGTGGATGCCTTTTATTAAAATTAATGTAGATGGTTGCTGAAATGCTTTATCTGCTAGTGTAGGTGGAGTTTGTAGAGATTTTTTTTGGCTCTATTATTTGTTGGTTCTCGGCAGGTGCATTTTCTGATTCTCCTCTAGTTGCTGAAGCTGATGCTTTAGTCTATGGTCTTCAGGTGGCTATTTATTATGGTTGGAAATATATTATTATGGAAACTGATTCTTTGATTCTATGGAAGTGTTGTCAACTGCAGATTGATTATCATTAGAGTAGCAATATGCAGATGAGAAGGATTATTGCTCTATCCAAGCATTTGATTATCCAGTGGTCTCATACTAAGCGAGAAGGTAACAAGGTTACTCATTGGGCGGCTAAATATGGATTGAAGCTGAATGGTGTTATGGTTTCTAAGATTGTTCCTCACAATCTGTTGTTTGTAGCTGTAAAAGATATTGGTTTGTTTTTAGTCTTTTTGGATGTTTATCTGCTTTAATGTACTTTTTTATTTTTGTTTGGTTTATCTGTTTTGGTGTACTTTTTTTATTTTTTGTTTGGTTTTGTGTGTTTGAATCTTTGTTGTGTTTGTGGGGTGGGTGAGTTGTATTTTCAAGTTGGAGAGAGATTTTTTTTTATTTTCTTTTGTGTGATTGTAGGGTGTGTGTGTTGAGACCTCTTTCCCGGGCTTGTATTTTTTCTTGTGAAATAAAATAAGAGCGGATAATGCTCTTTTATTAAAAAAACACACAAAAGAATTACGGGTTCTATATGTAAATGCCCTTTTTTTAATTTATATTATCGATTCTATAGCCTCATCAAAATTTTAATGGAGAAATGTCATATTTTGATTGATCTTGTTGATTTGAATGAATTGAGTTCGAAGTGGAATAACTAGTTAGAGATGATCAATTCATTAAATTAGAAGAAGCCATAAAAGTATGTGATGATCTCACATAGAAGTTCAAGTTGTGAAAGTTATTCGGCATAATTCTCTCTATTTGGCCAATTTTATATTGGTCCCAAAGCTCTGGATAGTCTGGAAGCCATTTAGCCAAGTCATCAAATGAATTTGCCCACAACAAACTGCTTGTCAAACCCAAAGCATAGTCCTCAAAGAACTAAGGTGAACAATATCTATATGGGTAGCAAACTCAAATCTTATATAACAAAGTGTGATGGTGCTTATAGGTTTTAATCCCAACAAGGATTGAAATTAAGTCCGGCTCTGTCAGGCCTAAGACCATGTCTAAAAATGGTGCAAGCTAACTCACATAATCACTTCTAATCTATGAGGTCAAGTCCAATAAAATGCAAGATAAGTAATATAGTTATTTAAATTCAAAGGATTGGAGGTACTTGCAAATTGACACTGTATATCAAGCAGTTCGGCTATGATCGATATGCAATGCTTTTAACTAATGTGATAAGTTATAATTTTTATCTTTAGTTGTTTTGGTTCAATTTAAAGACCAGGGTTGTGCAACTAATGCATGTATGCATGCATTTTCAAATCAAATCTAAAGGTTAATCGAAATAGTTATATGGAACTTATAGTCGAAAATTTTTATGAATTCCATAGGAAAGAAACCCACAAGAAAGAAAAAAAATATGAAAGAAGCAAATCAATACAANTAATATTTTAAAAGTGAAATGCAACTTTTCATGCATAAATTTATGACTGACATAAATGTAAATATAAAACTTCAAGTGTTTAAAAGTTTGGAAACTTATTATGCTAATAATAATATTGATTGACATTTTTTTTTTTGTTTCAGGGTCAGAAACAGTTGACTGATGCTATTAATATGGAAGAAAACTTTTATGCTAAAAAAACTACTAAGACTCATTTCTAGAAAGAAATACGGACTACTTTCATGTCAGTATTAAGAATCGTCAAAATGCTAAATTGATTTCAAGGATCGTTGGTACGGATGGTAATATTTTTCATAATCTTAATGATATTGCTAATGGTATTCATTATTTTTCTAATGTTTTCCAAAGCAATGGTGATTCCCTCACCCTTATTGATAGTAATCTTTTATAATAGAGATATTACTATTAATAATACTTTGTTTACCAGTATTCCTAGTAGTATTGAAATTAAAGAAATTATTGATCTTATGGAAACAGACAAAGTTGCTGGTCTGGATGGTTTCACAACCAAGTTCTATAAACATGTGTGTGACATTATTCATAATGAAGTTGTTGATATTATTCAAGACTTTTTAAGAGGAAAGGATTTGTCAAGATATTTTAATTCCTCTAATATTCTGTTGATTCCCAAGTTGCGTGATGCTAATACTTGGGATGTTTTTCGACCGGTTAGTTTGAATATTGTTCTGTCTAAGATTATATCAAAATTTTTGGTTAAGAGATTGCAACCAATTCTTAATGATATTATTAGCATGAATCAATCTGCTTTTTTAAAAGGCAAGAATATCTGTGATAATGCTTTTATAGTATAACAGCTTCTATTGGATATTGATAAAAAAAACAGAGATGGGAATATCATCTTCATAATGAGCATTCAAAAACTTTTAACACTATTCATTGAGAATTCATTATTGGTATCCTTAAAGCTATTGGTTTTAATAATGTTTTTTGTAAGCTAATTTATAGATCACTCAATGACAACTTTTACTCTCTTCTTATTAACGGTACTAAATATGATTTTTTTCAAAGCTTCAAAGGGTGACTTGAGCGATACGTTGATAAGAGTGACTTTACAATTATTGAATATTTATACATACACATTTCTCAAATCTATAATTGTTATTAAGTTTTGGTACAGTTGCTGAGGAATTAAATATTTTAGCAGCAATATTAATTACTTATATTTTTAAGCATATATAAAGTCGCGGTCAAGAATATTACATAATATCATTCCTAGTGATGATATTCTTACGATGAAAGGTTTAAGGATGCCTTCTTGTTGTGTGTTATGTCGTGATAATGAGGAATCTATTGATCATATTTTTATTATGTGTCATTTTACTACTAATATTTTGAATGATATTATTATGAAGTTGTTGTTAACCACGTTCAATAGGAATTTGTTTCTATATAACATAATTTCTAATGTTTTCAATGCTTGGAAGCTTCTTAGTCATGGTTTTTTTACTGCTATACATGCTGTTATTATTTGGTTTATATAGCTTGCTAGAAATGATAGTAAATTCAACAATATTGTTCCCAATGTGCATCGTACTGTTAGTATAGTTTTTAATTATTTGTATAAATGATTAAAGTTGTTGACTGTTAACAACAAGATTTTGGGTAATATGAAGAAGTTGATGCAGTATTTGGACATTCCTATTTCTGTGCATAATAAGATTTTTTATAATGTTAAGTGGCATAAATCGTGGATGTCTTTTATTAAAATTAATGTAGATGGTTGTTGGAAAGCTTTATCTGCTAGTGTAGGTGGAGTTTGTAGAGATTTTTTTCAGCTCCATTATTTTTTTGGTTCTCGGCAGGTGTGTTTTCTGATTCTCCTCTAGTTGTTGAAGTTGATGCTTTAGTCTTTGGTCTTCATGTGGCTATTTATTGTGGTTGGAAATATATTATTATGAAAATTGATTANATGCTCATTTTATTGCTTCTATTCCTATTGATCAGAATAAGTCTGATGTGCCAAAAATTAAAGGCAAATTGGAGGACTCTTATGCTGAGTGTTTTGCTAACTCCTTCCAAAACTTTCAAGGTTTAAATATAAATTAGATTTGGAATCCTCGGGTTAAACCTTCCATCTCTTTTTTTTTATTTGGAGAGTCTTACATAATATCATTCTCAGTGATGATATTCTTAAGATGAAAGGTTTAAGGATGCCTTCTTGTTGTGTGTTATGTCATGATAATGAGGAATCTATTGATCATATTTTCATTAAGTGGCATTTTACTACTACTATTTGGAATGATATTATTATGAAGTTGTTGTTAACCATGTTCAATAGGAATTTGTTTCTATATAACATAATTTCTGATGTTTTCAATGCTTGGAAGCTTCTTGGTCATGGTTTTTTTACTGCTATACATATTGTTATTATTTGGTTTATATAGCTTGCTAGAAATGATAGTAAAAACAATATTGTTCCCAATGTGCATCGTATTGTTAGTATGATTGTTAATTATTTGTATAAATGATTAACATTATTGACTGTTAACAACAAGATTTGGGTAATATGAAGAAGTTGGTGCAGTATTTGGACATTCCTATTTATGTGCACAATAAGATTTTTCATAATGTTAAGTGGCATAAACCGTGGATGCCTTTTATTAAAATTAATGTAGATGGTCGTTGGAATGCTTTATCTGCTAGTGTAGGTGGAGTTTGTAGAGATTTTTTTAGCTCTATTATTTGTTGGTTCTCGGCAGATGTGTTTTCTGATTCTCCTCTAATTGCTGAAGATGATGCTTTAGTCTTTGGTCTTCATGTGGCTATTTATTATGGTTGGAAATATATTATTATGAAAACTGATTCTTTGATTCTATGGAAGTGTTGTCAATTGCAAATTGATTATCATTGGAGTATCAATATGCAGATGATAAGTATTATTGCTCTATCCAAGCATTTGATTATCCAGTGGTCTCATACTAAGCGAGAAGGTAACAAGGTTGCTCATTGGGCGACTAAATATGGATTAAAGTTGAATGGTGCTATGGTTTCTAATATTGTTCCTCATAATTTGTTGTTTATAGCTTTAAAAGATATTGGTTAGTTTTTGAGTCCCTTTGGATGTTTATCTGCTTTGATGTACCTTTTTATTTTTGTTTGGTTTATCTATTTTGGTGTACCNGCGAGAAGGTAACAAGGTTGCTCATTGGGCGACTAAATATGGATTGAAGTTGAATGGTGCTATGGTTTCTAAGATTGTTCCTCACAATTTGTTGTTTATAGCTTTAAAATATATTGGTTAGTTTTTTAGTCCCTTTGGATGTTTATCTTCTTTGATGTACTTTTTTATTTTTGTTTGGTTTATCTATTTTGGTGTACTTTTTTTTAGTTTTTGTTTGGTTTTGTGTGTTTGAATCTTTGTTGTGTTTGTGGGGTGGGTGAGTTGTATTTTCATGTTGGAGAGAGGTTCCTTTTTTATTTTCTTTTGTGTGATTGTAGGGTGTGTTGGGACTTCTTTCCCGGGCTTATACTTTTTCTTGTGAAATAAAATAAGAGTGGATAATGCTCTTTTATAAAAAAAAAAACACACAAAAGAATTGTGGGGTCTCTATGTAAATGCCCTTTTTTAATTTTATATTATCGATTCCATGGCCTCATCAAAGTTTTAATGGAGAAATGTCATATTTTGATTGATCTTGTTGATTTGAATGAATTGAGTTCGAAGTGGAATAACTAGTTAGAGATGATCAATTCATTAAATAGAAGTTCAAGTTGTGAAAGTTATTCGGCATAATTCTCTCTATTTTGCCAATGGTATATTGGTCCCAACTTTCCAGATAGTCTCTAACCCATTTAGCCAAGTCATCAAATGAATTTGTGCACAACAAACTGCTTGTCAAACCCAAAGCATAGTCCTCGGAGAACTAAGGTGAACAATATTGATATGGGTAGCAAACTCAAATCTTATATAACAAATTGTGATGGGGCATATAGGTTTTAATCCCAACAAGGATTGAAATTAAGCCCGGCTCTGTCAGGCCTAAGACCATGTCTAAATATGGTGGCAAGCTAACACACGTAATCACTTCTAATCTATGAGGTTTAGTCCAATAAAATGCAAGATAAGTAATATAGTTATTTAAATTCAAAGGATTAGAGGTACTTGCAAATTGTCACTATATATCAAGCAGTTCGGCTATGATCGATATGTAATGGTTTTAACTAATGTGATAATTTATAATTTTTATCTTTAATTGTTTTGGTTCAATTTAAAGGCCAGAGTTGTGCAACTAATGCATGTATGCATGCATTTTCAAATCAAATCTAAAGGTTAATCGAAGTAGTTATATGGAATTTATAGTCGAAAATTTTTATGAATTCAATAGGAAAGAAACTCACAAAAGAGAAAAAAAATATGAAAGAAGCAAATCAATACAAAGTCTCACTACCACNCACACACACACACACACACACACACACACACACACACACACACACACACATATATATATATATGTCCCCTCTGGTCTGGGGTTCGATTCCCCCCGAGTGTAGGGAGTGATACTCGAATTCTTTGGCGCATGAGGGATGATCGGGGCTTATATAATAGCCTCGAGTCATTCTCTATTATATATAAAAGTAAAAGATTGGAGTCTGAATGTTGAGATGGGACATCTTACTTGCTATTACAAAAGTAATGATCATAGAAAGTTTATCTGATAAATTAAATTATCTTATTTTTTAATAAATATACAACGCAACAAAAAAATATGAGAACTAATTATGTACACTAAAAAACTTAACAGGTCAAGTTGGACCCACCAACCAGTGAAGTTTCTTCACAAATTAGTTCATCATCAAGCAATGAATCCACTCACTAATGGGGGTAAATTGCATGTCAAATCAAGTCAAAACCACTATATAGTTTGATCACTAGTTAAAGAAGTAAGCTTGACAACTCATTTACGAAACCTGGGTCATCAATAAGTTGTGACATATTAGAATGACCAAAGAACTAGCTAATGACAAGATCTGAAATTTTCCTAATGAATAGCTAAGTTTATTTTTGAATATTAGGTGCGAGTTAATCTGATGCTAGTTTTTGACAATGATGTCCTGAGGCATGACTATAAATTTGCCCAACAATGAGCTCAGGTTACATTCACAACCTACTCACCTACAATAAGCTCAACATCTTACTAAAACTTTTGAGTCATCTCATCACTCAATAACTAAGGGCAGCATTACTTGATCAATTTAGCCATAGGAGGTGTTAAAACTCAAAAAGCATTAAAGGATACAACTAAATATGAGGCATTAAATGTATCATTATTCCATTTATTATTTCTATCTATATAATCTTGATACACTATCATATAAGAACAAGTGTAGACTCGAGAATATAGAACAATAGTCTCATTTTATGGTTTCTAAATGCTAGGCATTATCATGTATCATTATTTTAATATTTATTTCTTTTTACATGATCTTTATACACCTTCATATAAAGACAAATGTAAACACGAGAGTATAGAACAATACAAGATATACCTGTTGGCCTCATTCTCATCTTTGTCAATTTTGGATGCAATAATAATGATTAAAAATTAATTATTAATGGTTATTGCGAGGAGCAAAATGTTAAATCTTAAAGTTAATAGCATAAAATTTCCAAAGAAATTTAAAAAAAAATGCAAGAAAGTAAACTAAGAGGCACAATAACTTTTGCATGTTCCAGTTTTTAATAGCCTACATAAAAGTTTGCATTGCTCCACATAATCGAGCCACTCTACCTTTCTTAGATCAAGAAATATCTTAAAGGGCCTTCTTCACTTCATTATGAGCATGGGCATCGCCTATAAATATTTTACAAAAGAGACACAAGCTCTTTAAAATAAAACATTGAACCAATGGAACTAAACTTTTGTATCTCTTATCTTAAGTTTTCACAGCAAAATACAGTAGATTTTTGAAGTATGGTAAACTTTTCAACCTTAAAAGCAAGAGGAATATAGGCCCTCTGTTACTAAATGTTCATGAAAATGTTCTACAGTTGAACTCAATAGATTGTTAGGATGGCGGCACAAGGTTGAAGGCATCCATTCATCCAAACTCGTTAAAGGATTTTTGGTGAGTACATAACCACAGCAATAACCCAATAAACTTGATGATAGTGCACTAAACAATTAGATTTACAGCATAATATTTACTGATTGTGCATGCCAAAAATAGAAAAAATAAATAGCCTAATTCGATAATTTACCTTCTACTTAATGTCATCCTTAAAATTAAGGGACATTTACATAACACCCAACTCTTACATATTTACATATATAACATCTAAACTTTAATTTTTACATTTATACCATTCAGGTTTTTCATCATGTTAAGAAAAACACTATTTTAACTTTTAAAAAGATGAAATACACCTTTTCATGTAGAGAGGTGGTGGTCTTGTAAAAATTGAAATTTAGGTGTTTGATAAATAAATATATATGAATTGAGGGGCATGGAGGTAAATCTTCTTGAGATTAATACTAAACTAATCGATTATTGCCAACAAATTAAATTTTCAGCATAGTTTCACTGTTATACACAACATTTAAAAAATTACATAACAATACTTTATTGTCCAAAATGATGGTTTGGCAAGATTTAACCTACACCCACCTTAAATCTAAAAAATTATTACATCATGACTTCACATGCAAAGCTGCTTGTGGACTACAATCTCGTGCTGACATGTGGAAGGTCGGCTCACCTACATAAAAAATGAAAACGTGCTACCCGACTCGACCCGACCAATGCGTTACAAAACCTAAGCAAATATTATTGTGTTATTTATCATTGTCGTGTTATATAAATATTCCCTTGTGTTATTCTCAATAAGACATCAATAACTATAAGTTAGTAATAAATATAAATTATAACATCTAAATAAATTATTTTTCTTTTAGAACACACTAATAACAAACTAATAACACAATAATAACACATAATAACATAAAATAACACACTAATAACACATAATAACACAATTATACTCCCTAACTCGCAATATAATAAGGGAATATTCCCTGTGTTATATCACAAGTTATAACGCCGTCCCACGTGTTATACAACGCCCTATAACACTCCCCTAGCCCACGACATTACACACATAGAATATTCTTCACGTATTATGCCGCAGGCTAGGGAGTTTATAATTGTGTTATTATGTGATATTACTGTGTTATTATGTGTTATTAATGTGTTATTAAGTAAATGCACATCAATAACACATTAATAACGCCAAAAATATTCAGAATAACGTGAGTAAATATTTTTATGGGACAAAATATTTCTATAATACATTGGTCGGGCCGGTTTGCACGTTTTCATTATTTTTTTATTTTATGTAAATAGGCCGACCCTCCACGTGTCAACGAGATTGGACCACGCAAGCAACTCTGCATGCGGAGTCGTGATGTAATATTTTTTTCTTAAACATGGAGCTAGATTCGTTAAACATACACATAAAAAACACGAGAAATATCCCCAACCATATCATCCATAAAAAATAAAATATAAAAAATTAAAAAAAACTTAGATAGGATTCGCATTTAGATATTTAACACCTAAACTTCAAATTTTTCATACAACATACCTTACCAATGCACGAAACGATGTATTTCATTTTTTTAAAGTTAAAAAAGCAATACTTTTTATATAATATTAGGCAAAGAAGATGATTTTAAGCTAAGCTAAGAATGAAAACTGCAACTCTCGTCCATGTTTCTGATTTGATGCATCTTTTCTTTGTACATTCTATTTAGGTTCATGTTTGAATCGCTGCCCTTGTGTATATTAACATGTCATCCAACAATAGCAATAATAGCAAAAGATGTCAATGAACTAACACAAAAAGGAGCTTTAAAAGGGCATAATTTATCCACATTGAAAAAACCAAGTAAATAAATAAAAATTTCAGTGTTCAGCATAATTTATCAAGTTTGAAGTAAGCTGTTATATATATATATATATATATATATATATATATNGCAAAAGATGTCAATGAACTAACACAAGAAAAAGGAGCTTTAAAAGGGCATAATTTATCCACATTGAAAAAAACCAAGTAAATAAATCAAAATTTCAGTGTTCAGCATGATTTATCAAGTTTGAAGCTGTTATAAAAAAACAATATATTTAAAAATCATATATGTATGCAATCAACACATATACATACTAAACACAAACATAAATACCTAAAACAATGAGAAAACATGGACATATATGCACATTTTTATACATGCGAACACAATCAAGTAATGATCAAACCAAACAATCAAAATTCTCATTTGAATAAACGAGCATAAAAAATCAACCTTGAACAAATAATTATGGAGTTAAACATAAATAACAAACTAAGGCGCCAAGCTAAATTAAGAAGTGCTGATAAAAAAAAGTATAAATTATGAAAATCTTCATAAAATTCTGCTATTTTCCAAACAAGATTATTAAAGAAAACAAAATGTCAAGCATGATGTCTACAATCTTTCATATTGAAGGTACAGATTGAATTGCAGCATTAATATTATGCCCATTATTATTTGCACTTTTAGTGATGCAAATAGACATGTGTTATGATATACAAGGAGCCAGATAAAAGGCATATACTTGTCTCATCTTATGCACAACAGGTTATATCAAAAACAAATAAAAATAGCCCATCCAGTATACCGTATCATTTATCTTATGAAATTGGGCTGAAAAGAAGCATAAGAAGATATATTTTTCTAAAGAACTCAACCATCGAGTGCTCATAGAATATCCACAAGGAAAAAAAAGGGCATTTATTTACATAGATACCACCCAATTCTGTATTTACATATCCAACCTAAACTTTATTTTTAAATTTATAAGACCTAAATCTTTCACATTACATAAAAATTACTGCTATTTTAACTTCTAAAAAGTGAAATCCACCTTTTCATGCATAGTTTAGGTGGCATCTATCAAGGAATTGATACNCAACCATCGAGTGCTCATAGAATACCCACAAGGAAAAAAAAGGGCATTTACATAGATACCACCCAATTCTGTATTTACATATCCAACCTAAACTTTATTTTGACATTTATAAGAGCTAAATCTTTCACATTACATAAAAAATACTGCTATTTTAACTTCTAAAAAGTGAAATCCACCTTTTCATGCATAGTTTAAGTGGCATCTATCAAAGAATTGATATTTTGGTGTTAGATATGCAAATAAATAAGAATTGAGTGGAGCGGATGTAAATCTTCCAAAAAAAAAAAAAGTTATGCTGAGTAACTAAATATAACGTTCATCAGTCTATAATAACATAAAACATACAAAAATAGAAATCCCCAAGTTGTTTTTGTTTTTGGATGAAAAAGTGGAAGAAATGGAATCAAGTTTACAAACATTTTGAGTGATTATAAATTTGTAGCCATTGACTTGAAATCACTACTTGTCCTATCAAACAGAATTGATCATCAAATAAATAAAAAAAGCATAACCAAAATATCAGTTTAATGGAAAGTAAGTTTATATACTTTCCCCTGCAAATATTTGCACCCATAACTTGCATTTGAGGCTCTCTAGAGCCAGCAGAGGGAGCATCATCAGATATTATCTGTCAAAAAAAAAAAGGCCAAAATTCTCAAAAAATGGGATTAATTCCATCAAATAAGAATAATTTTTTTTAAAAAAAGAAAAAAATNCCCATAACTTGCATTTGAGGCTCTCTAGAGCCAGCAGAGGGAGCATCATCAGATATTATCTGTCAAAAAAAAGGCCAAAATTCTCAAAAAATGGATTAATTCCATCAAATAAGAATAATTTTTTTTAAAAAAGGGAAAAAAATAAAAAACAAATCCGGACCGTGACAGGCTCCTGCTCCTAGCAGCAGGGTTTGGTTTCTTCGGGCTCTTGCCCACTACTTTGTCTCGAGGCTGTACCGATAACAGTTTTAATTGCAAGATGAATAGATTAGGGAATAAATTTAGACATGTGTATTTATTTACATATAATCCTGATCTTTAAAATCTATATCCTTCTAAAATTTAGGGATGTTTTAACATACATACCATGAATTCACATGAAATTATGTGTCTAATATTTCCATCTTTGTATTTATTTACATAAAATACTTATCTTTAAATCACAATAAAAACAACAATTACATCAATTTATCCGAAATAAATCTTTAGGGCTTTTTACATTCTTAGCACCCAATTCTTATGCATTTACTTATCTCACACCCTAAACTTTATTTTTACAAGTTAAGCACCCTACTTATAGGAAAGTGTAACCCACCATTTCATACAACTTTTCAAACATAGAAAAAGGTGCTTAACTTGTAAAAATCAATGTTTAAGTGTGGAATAAGTAAATGCATAACAATTGGGTGCTATGCATGTAAATTTCCCTAAATCTTTTCAAATCATTTAGACAGCTGTTACATACATATAAGCAACTGGAGCATTTACATAAATACCACACAATTTTTTATGTATTTACATATCTAGCACCCAAACTTCATATTTACATGAAAATCTTTAATATCACATCAAAAATTACAGTATCACGTACATTGTAAAAGTGAAATACGCCACCTTTTCATTCATAAGTTTATCACACAAAAGTGTTATGCATGTAAATATGGAAGTTCAGGTGTTACATATGTATAATACATCAGAATTGTGTGTTATGCATGAAAATTTCCCTTAAAAATTAACGGTGGTAGACATGTAATACATAGAAATTCGGTGGTGGGTATGTAATCTCTAACATTTGACTTACAGAAGTTACTGGGGATCTGGATCTTGCTCGTGATCTGCAAAAAGGTCCAGAAACAACTGAATTCAATATCCACTATGTAGCCTTACTCGTTCATCCAAATTCCTCCACGCCACTTCCACATCAAAGAATACCATAGAGAAGAAAAAAACTCATAAAAATCCCTGACTTTCAGCCTATTTACTTGATCATTATAATGAAAATTAATGAAAATTTACCATATGGAAATCCAGCGAACCCAACAAAAAACATAATAATCTAGTTTGTACCAAACACAGATCCCCCATCCAGACTCTCCAGCATTCTTCATTAAAATGTCTCCCTTATGGGCGTCCAACTAATAAAAAGAGGCCTATTATGCGCCCATAGGCCCCCTCTTATGAAAATGTTACCTCAAACAAATAAACATTTGTAGGCAATTCCACAGAATCCAATGAAGTTCCTAGCATGCAATCCCCAGATCGCTGCATAAGCCCAAATCTAGAAAACAAATAAAGCAAATTTAAGAAGAAATGATAGTGAGATTTTTCTTGATATTTACTTAATCATGGCATGCCATCCAAAAAGCAGATTTCTCAAAGACTATTAGCGCAGCCACAAAATATAATTTCAGGGTGGGACACCTATATTACTAGAGGATAAAATTTTGGTTTGAATGAATCTCAGAGCCTTCGAATGAGTAAAATGACAAAATAGTCCCCTTACTATTCACATGTGGCTACTTTAATCCCAAAGGCTATAAAAATGTTAGTCCTTAGACACTTTTAAAATTGGTTAAAATAGTTTCCAGGAAAGACTATTTGTCCCTTAATCCCAGAGTCTATAAAAAATAAAATTGGTTGTCAATTATTGTAATATGGGCTGAAATAATCCAAATAAATGACTATTTTAGCCCCTTTTAAAAGAGTCCGGAGACTAAACTGATAGTTTTATAAACCCTGGGACTTAAATCTAAAATGACGCCTAGTAAAATGCGGTGGACCATTTTGACACTTTCTCGAATTACTCAGATAATTTCAATATGTAATAGTTTTCATAATATTGCACCCATCTCGAAGTAAATCTAAGGGCTGTGAGACCCATCCTAATGACTTTTTTATCAGGATAATCTGACACATAATTTCCGAATGCAAAAGAAATCAGAAAGAGAAAACTAGGCTGGGCGAAAAAAAAATTTATGGTATAGTAGATCAAATGCTTCCAGAGAAAACAATTTATCTGAAAGCATGCCGGTGATAAACGGATGAGATGGAGAGATCGCTAACACAATCATGACAGCATTGTAGCAATAATGTGCTGATAATCCAACCATAAGGCAGATGATAAAATCCGATAAAATAGGAAATATTGGAATTTAGATATCTTTACAAAGAAAAATAAAACAAAATTTCAAAAAGGCCCTTTGAATGTTTACTAGAAGTTCATCTGTTTGTTGATTATTGTAAAAAACTCGAGAAGTTTATATATGATGCTTCGCAATGATAAGGGTATGATATCGATGAAAAAAGATCGAAGGAAATCAAGGACACATAGAAGTTCATTACAGTTTTCTGTATTTATAAAGCCCTTCAAACCATTGCAAATAAAAACGTTTTAATCATAATGTAAAACATCTCTGCGGGAATTTTAAAATTACAGCATATAAACCAAAAACTTTCCGAGAAAACCGTGCAAATAGAAACACATGGGAAGCTTGATGTAATTAACACCCCAAAAAAACCTGACACGTTCAAAAATAGGTTATACTAAACTAATACTCAATATCCTAATCAACTCTTCGAGAAGAAAATAAGTGAACAGATTACAACTCTTATGGGATTAAGTTCAACTGTCAATATTAAGACTCCTGCGGGCTTAGATGTAAGTAAACTTATTACACATCCCGATGTATGAACAAGCAGTAAAAGAAGATACGAAAAGGATTGGTTTTGCTCTTTGTATGATAGCATAAAAACTCAAGTTCTAATATAAAATTTTCAAAATTAGAATAACAAAGAAAATAAATAAATGAAAAAAAAAGTAAACAGAAAAATTAGTTATTTGAATGTATAAAGAGTTAAAAAATGTAAATGCTAATGAGGAAAAATATGTAATCTAGAAAAACATTTGCTCTAATCATTATAATTATAAAAGAATGCAGTAAAAGAAAAGAGTGATAATTAGTAAAATCAATGCAAAAATGATATCTTAAATTTTCCGATTTAACACAATCTCCAATTGTAAAAGATCAACCACCATAGTCAACGTTAATTTAGCTAGTAGGGAACATTAAAAAGGCAAAAGAACATACCCCAATAAAGAATCTTTTGACCCGGAACGAGAACGAGAGGAAACAGATCTAGATCGAGATTTGGAATGAGATCGCCGTGCAGATTTAGACTTAGGAGACTTGCTGTATGCAAATTGAAATATAATAAGTTGTCAATCAACCTCGGTTATTTTCAATTTGAAATGTGAGGGAACGTGTAAAAGAAAATGGGCATTTACATACATACAACTCAATTGCTAAATTTTGCTTTTTATATTTATACCACCCCAATTTTTCATATTATTTCAAAATAGACACCATTTTAACTTTAAAAAAAAAAGGAAATACACATTTTTTATGCATAGCAAGGTGTGTAAAAATTGAAAATTAGGTGTTAGAAATGTAAATACATTATTGTCGTATGTAAGTCTTTCAAAAAAATATGNTATATATATATATATGCAATCAACACATATATACACACTAAACACAAACATAAATACCTAAAACAAAGAAAAAACATGGACATATATGCACATTTTTATACATGCGAACACAATCAAGTAATGATCAAACCAAACAATCAAAATTCTCATTTGAATAAACGAGCATAAAAAATCAACCTTGAACAAATAATTATGGAGTTAAACATAAATAACAAACCAAGGCGCCAAGCTAATTGACAAGTGCTGATAAAAAAAAAGTATAAATTATGAAAATCTTCATAAAATTCTGCAGCTTTCCAAACAAGATTATTAAAGAAAACAAAATGTCATGCATGATGTCTACAATCTTTCATATTGAAGGTACAGATTGAATTGCAGCATTAATATTATGCCCACTATTATTTGCACTTTTAGTGATGCAAATAGACATGTGTTATAATATACAGNTTACCCTTATATATGATCGAGAAAATGCATTCCGAAACTCGGAATCATCAAGCTTTCTTATCTAAATCAAAAAAAAAACAAAGAAGTTATTATAAAATTCCACACAAAAAAAATTAAAAAAGAACTCTATAAGTACAGGCCAACATATAGAAGCAAAGACCAACAAAGAAACGGTGCTACGCCTGCTTTAAAATAAATACAACTTACCGCATACTTCATATCCTCATTGTTTGTATAGTCAACAATACCAGTAGTGCCTGTAAAATCCATGGTTTCACTAAATAATCATTTTCTAAAAGATAAAATTGCATGATTAAGAATAATACAACTTGCCGCATCTTCATAGATAGTTCGTATGAAGGGAAAACACCATTTAAGTAATAAAATGATATAATTTTTGGGCAATCCAAAAAGGCTTCTATGTACGCATTGAAACATCAAATATTGCATGATCCAATTTGTCTCAAGTTAAATTTAGTTCTTAAAGTTCGCTATGAGATGCAGAATTCCTTGATCCAACCGTTCTCACTAAAATTGATTATAATAATAAGTGGTTATTGGAGAGATGTATTTAATATCTCAAATGTCAGATAAATTAGTGCTTGAAACCGAATATTAGCATCAAAAGTAAAAAAAAAATATGGGCCGGGAATTATGCCAAATCAATAAAGGTACAAAAACTTTAATTGCTGCAATAGAAATTGAAGATGAGTTGAGAGGCTATATATGTACCATGGAGAAAAATGTCAAGAGTTAACTTGTGCGAAATACGCGGCCCCAAACCGCGAAACTGATAAAAAAATTTTTGTTTGATGAGGCGTTTTGCAGCCTCCCGCCACTAAAATAGGCAGAACGCGGGCCGCAGGATCGACCCCGCGGCCCACGTTACCAATCAGCGTTTACCTCATTTGCCCCGCGCTCCCCAGCCTCTTCTGATNTTTAAAATCTATATCCTTCTAAAATTTAGGGATGTTTTAACATACATACCATGGAATTCACATGAAATTATGTGTCTAATAATTCCATCTTTGTATTTATTTATATAAAATCCTTGTCTTTAAATCACAATAAAAACAACAATTACATCAATTTATCCGAAATAAATCTTTAGGCTTTTTACATACATGGCACCCAATTCTTATGCATTTACTTATCTCACACCCAAACTTTATTTTTACAAGTTAAGCACCCTACTTATAGGAAGGTGTAATCCACCATTTCATACAACTTTTCAAACATAGAAAAAGGTGCTTATCTTGTAAAAATCAAAGTTTAGGTGTGGAATAAGTAAATGCATAACAATTGGGTGCTATGTATGTAAATTTCCCTAATCAAATCATTTAGACACCTGTTACATACATATAAGCAACTGGAGCATTTACATAAATACCACACAATTTTTATGTATTTACATATCTAGCACCCAAACTTCATATTTACATGAAAATCTTTAATATCACATCAAAAATTACAGTATCACCTACATTATAAAAGTGAAATACGCCACCTTTTCATTCAAAAGTTTATCACACAAAAGTGTCATGCATGTAAATATGGAAGTTCAGGTGTTACATATGTATAATACATCAGAATTGTGTGTTATGCATGAAAATTTCCCTTAAAAAGTAACGGTGGTAGACATGTAATACATAGAAATTCGGTGGTGGGTATGTAATCTCTAACATTTGACTTACAGAAGTTACTGGGGATCTGGATCTTGCTCGTGATCTGCAAAAAGGTCCAGAAACAACTGAATTCAATATCCACTATGTAGCCTTACTCGTTCATCCAAATTCCTCCACGCCACTTCCACATCAAAGAATACCATAGAGAAGAAAAAAACTCATAAAAATCCCTGACTTTCAGCCTATTTACTTGATCATTATAATGAAAATTAATGAAAATTTACCATATGGAAATCCAGCGAACCCAACAAAAAACATAATAATCTAGTTTGTACCAAACACAGATCCCCATCCAGACTCTCCAGCATTCTTCATTAAAAAGTCTCCCTTATGGGCGTCCAACTAATAAAAAGAGGCCTATTATGCGCCCATAGGCCCCCTCTTATGAAAATGTTACCTCAAACAAATAAACATTTGTAGGCAATTCCACAGAATCCAATGAAGTTCCTAGCATGCAATCCCCAGATCGCTGCATAAGCCCAAATCTAGAAAACAAATAAAGCAAATTTAAGAAGAAATGATAGTGAGATTTTTCTTGATATTTACTTAATCATGGCATGCCATCCAAAATGCAGATTTCTCAAAGACTACTAGCGCAGCCACAAAACATAATTTCAGGGTGGGACACCTATATTACTAGAGGATAAAATTTGGTTTGAATGAATCTCAGAGCCTTCGAATGAGTAAAATGTCAAAATAGTCCCCTTAATATTTACACGTGGCTACTTTAATCTCAAAGGCTATAAAAATGTTAGCCCTTAAGACACTTTTAATATTGTCTAAAATAGTTTCCAGGAAAAACTATTTGTCCCTTAATCCCAGAGTCTATAAAAAATAAAATTGGTTGTCAATTTCTTTTAATATGGGCTGAAATAATCCAAATAAATGACTATTTTAGCCCCTTTTAAAAGAATCTGGAGACTAAACTGATAGCTTTATAAACCCTGGGACTTAAATCTAAAATGACACCCACTAAAATGCGGTCAACCATTTTGACACTTTCTCGAATTACTCATAGATAAGTTCAATATGTAATAGTTTTCATAATATTGCACTCATCCCTAAGTAAATCTAAGGGCTGTGAGACCCATCCTAAAGACTTTTTTATCAGGATAGTCTGACACAATTTCCAAGTGCAGAAGAAATCAGAAAGAGAAAACTAGGCTGGGCGAAAAAAAAAATTTATGGTATAGTAGAGCAAATGCTTCCAGAGAATCAATTTATCTTGAAGCATGTCAGTGATAAACGGATGACATGGAGAGATCTCTAACACAATCATGACAGCAATGTAGCAATAATGTGCTGATAATCCAACCATAAGGCAGATGATAAAATCCGATAAAATAGAAAATATTGGAATTTAGATATCTTTATAAAGAAAAATAAAACAATATTTCAGAAAGGCCCTTTGAATGTTTACTAGAAGTTCATCGTTTGTTGATTATTGTAAAAAACTCGAGAAGTTTATATATGATGCTTCGCAACGATAAGGTATGATATGGATGAAAAAAGATAGAAGGAAATCAAGGATGCATAGAAGTTCATTACAGTTTTCTGTATTTATAAAGCCCTTCAAACCATTGCAAATAGAAACGTTTTAATCATAATGTAAAACATCTCTGCGAGAATTTTAAAATTACAGCATATAAACCAAAAACTTTCCGAGAAAACCGTGCAAATAGAAACACATGGGAAGCTTGATGTAATTAACACCCCAAAAAAACCTGACACGTTCAAAAATAGGTTATACTAAACTAATACTCAATATCCTGATCAACTCCTCGAGAAGAAAATAAGTGAACAGATTACAACTCTTATGGGATTAAGTTAAGACTCCTGCGGGCTTAGATGTAAGTAAACTTATTACACATCCCGATGTATGAACAAGCAGTAAAAGAAGATACAAAAAGGATTGGTTTTGCTCTTTGTATGATAGCATAAAAACTCAAGTTCTAATATAAAATTTTCAAAATTAAAATAACAAAGAAAATAAATAAATGAAAAAAAAGTAAACAGAAAAATTAGTTATTTGAATGTATAAAGAGTTAAAAAATGTAAATACTAATGAGGTAAAATATGTAATCTAGAAGAACATTTGCTCTAATCATTATAATTATAAAAGAATGAAGTAAAAGGAATGAGTGATAATTAGTAAAATCAATGCAAAAATGATATCTTAAATGTTCCGATTTAACACAATCTCCAATTGTAAAAGATCAACCACCATAGTCAACATTAATTTAGCTAGTAGGGAACATTAAATAGGCAAAAGAACATACCCCGATAAAGAATCTTTTGACCCGGAATGAGAACGAGAGGAAACAGATCTAGATCGAGATTTGGAATGAGATCGCCGTGCAGATTTAGACTTAGGAGACTTGCTGTATGCAAATTGAAATATAATAAGTTGTCAATCAACCTCGGTTATTTTCAATTTGAAATGTGAGGGAACGTCTAAAAGAAAATGGGCATTTACATACATACAACTTAATTGCTAAATTTTGCTTTTTATATTTATACCACCCCAATTTTTCATATCATTTCAAAATAGACACCATTTTAACTTTTAAAAAAAGGAAATACACATTTTTTATGCATAGCAAGGTGGTATGTATGTGTAAAAATTGAAGATTAGGTGTTAGATATGTAAATACATTATTGTGGTATGTAAGTCTTTCAAAAAAATATAAAATACACGTAAACTTGCATCTAACCTCCTGCTACGGCTTCTGCTATGACTGATACTACGGCTTCGGCTTCGGCTTCGGCTACGGCTTCTAGACATGCTTCGCTTGGAATCATATTCCCGCACCTGTAGTAATATATTATGACAGCTTCAGGCAAAAACTTGACGAACTCAAAATAGTCCTGTGAAAGAACTTACCCTTATATATGATCGAGAAAATGCATTCCGAAACTCGGAATCATCAAGCTTTCTTATCTAAATCAAAATAAAACAAAGAAATTATTATAAAATTCTACAAAAAAAATTAAAAAATAACTCTAAAAGTACAGGCCAACATATAGAAGCAAAGACCAACAAAGAAACGGTGCTACGCCTGCTTTAAAATAAATACAACTTACCGCATACTTCATATCCTCATTGTTTGTATAGTCAACAATACCAGTAGTGCCTGTAAAATCCATGGTTTCACTAAATAATCATTTTCTAAAAGATAAAATTGCATGATTAAGAATAATACAACTTGCCGCATCTTCATAGATAGTTCGTATGAAGGGAAAACACCATTTAAGTAATAAAATGATATAATTTTTGGGAAATCCAAAAAGACTTCTAGGTACACATTGAAACATCAAATATTGCATGATCCAATTTATCTCAAGTTAAATTTAGTTCTTAACGTTCGCTATGAGATGCAGAATTCCTTGATCCAATCGTTTCTCATTAACATTGATGATAATAATGAGTGGTTATTGGAGAGATGTATTTAATATCTCAAATGTCAGATAAATTAGTGTTTGAAACCGAATATTTAGCACAGGTTTATGTAGAAAAAGCATCAAAAGTAAAAAAAAAAAAAAAACGTGGGCCGGGAATTATGCCAAATCAATAAAGGTACAAAAACTTTAATTGCTGTAATAGAAATTGAAGATGAGTTGAGAGGCTATATATGTACCGTGGAGAAAAATGTCAAGAGTTAACTTAAGCGAAATACGAGGCCCCAAACCGCGAAACTGATAAAAAAATTATTGTTTGATGAGGCGTTTTGCAACCTCCCGCCACTAAAATAGGCAGAACACGGGCCGTAGGATCGACCCCGCGGCCCACGTTACCGATCAGCGTTTACCTCATTTGCCCCGCGCTCCCCAGCCTCTACTGAACAAGCAAGTGATTTCTCTCGTGAACGAGAGGCAAAATGAGCAAGGCTGAGGCGATGCATTACTCGGAAGGCAGTGGATGCAGCAGCTGAAGGAACAACACGTGATTTTCTCCTTCTCGCACTCAGCCTCAACCTCCTCCTCGCCGGCAACTGCAGAGACTGGGTTAAGAACTTGCGGCCGTGGTGATGAGAAAACAAAGCATGGGAAGAAGGAATCGCTTGGGAACGCAAGGCCAGAGAAGGAGAAGAAGATCCAGCGGGTCAAGGATAGGATAGAGATCCCCATGTCCTCTGATTCAATGGATTGATAAACTTGCAAATCATTAACGCTTCGATTGGCTAACAAAGATTTGGGAGAATGGAATGAAAAATGAGTTAGGAAATACCAAATCAAGCTCTGTTGTTTCCTATTCAACTAATTAATTTTTATTTATACTTTTATTTCCTTAGCTTCCCTACAACCTAAATGGACCCTACATCATTCCAATCTTGTTAGCTTAATCNATGAGAAAACAAAGCATGGGAAGAAGGAATCGCTTGGGAACGCAAGGCCAGAGAAGGAGAAGAAGATCCAGCAGGTCAAGGATAGGATAGAGATCCCCATGTCCTCTGATTCAATGGATTGATAAACTTGCAGATCATTATCGCTTCGAATGGCTAACAAAGATTTGGGAGAATGGAATGAAAAATGAGTTAGGAAATACCAAATCAAGGTCTGTTGTTTCCTATTCAGCTAATTAATTTTTATTTATACTTTTATTTCCTTAGCTTCCCCTACAACCTAAATGGACCCTACATCATTCCAATCTTGTTAGCTTAATTGGCTACTGTTCAGAGGGATGTGAGAGGCTCTTTGTTTATGAGTATATGCCGCATGGAAGCTTGGATGATCACTTGTTCTGTAAGCATTTTTTATTGCTTTTTATTTGTTTAATTTTTGTTAAATCCTCATTTTGCATAATTTGATACCGTCGTAGATTAACATTATAAATCATTGTAATAAATGTTTCCTGAATGAGGTAAAACTGTATTAGCTTTTCTTTTATGTGAATCTGATAAGAATCTGGTTTTATTCACTTCNCATTTTGGCATAATTTGATACCGTCGTAGATTAACATTATAAATCATTGTAATCAATATGTTTCCTGAATGAGGTAAAACTGCATTAGCTTCTCTTTTATGTGAATCTGATAAGAATTTGGTTTTATTCACTTGTTAAGCATGTTTCATATGCAGTTCTTGTGTCTACATTATGAGTACCAAAAAAATGCTTTAAATTTTGTTACTGAAATTGCAGCAGAGGACAATGGTGATGAAGCAACAATGTTTGTCTGTTTTAAAATAAATTTCTGCTTCTAAAGTATCAAATATGTGGTTGTCACAATTCTGTTTTAAATAGTTTTAGTAAACGAGAGTATAATAATCATTTCTTCAGAAACAACTGTCTCACAGCTGTTTTCAAACAGCTGCGACAAACAAACTGTCAGCTTCCCCGTAGCAGCTTCCTGGGGCNGATGAAGCAACAATGTTTGTCTGTTTTAAAATAAATTTCTGCTTCTAAAGTATCAAATATGTGGTTGTCACAGTTCTGTTTTAAAAAGTTTTAGTAAACGAGAGTATAATGATCATTTCTTCAGAAACAGCTGTCTTTGCGACAAACAAACTATCAACTTCCTCGTAGCAGCTTCCTGGGACAGTGCAGCTGCAGCTGAAAAGCTGAGAAGCTGCAGTTGCCCGAAACAGAGCCTTAGTCGTTTTAGTATTTGAAAAAAAATAAAACTTGAAAGAACAATATTTTTTGTTTATTATATTAATATACTTTAATGCGATGATTACATAGTTCATTAGGTTTCTATAATGCGATAATGACACTTCTTAGGCAATTAATAAGGCAACGTTGGACACATTACAAAAAACCTTATTATTGTAAGCTCTCATCTCATTCTTCCTCTCCATCATATTCTATTAGCAGCACTGGTGCTTCAAGCATTATTTGGTCTTGCGCTTTATTATTTGATTAAAAATATTAGGAAATTAATACTTTTCTTTGTCATTTTTAATTTTATAAATGCACTATCATAATGAAAAATGTGTACTTTTAATCTCAAGAAATTAAAGCTACATGTTTAAATGCCACATTTAACTATTTCAACCCATGTTCGTCCAGTCTGTTTTAAAAATTGTATTACGGCCAAGACAAAAAGCAGGATGAGATTGATGAATCAGAATCATCAATGTGAAATCATCTTATGTGAAACAATTATCAACGACTACAATAATATNTGAGATTGATGAATGAGAATCATCAATGTGAAATCATCTTATGTGAAACAATTATCAACGACTACAATGATAGTAATAATTCATGAAGAAAACAAAACCACTATACAACAAACATGCTAAATACTTGCACAATGAATAAGGCATTTTTGCATACTTCTGTATAATACAACAACCTAACTACATAAAATTCATTCCGATGCGAAAATTCAATTCAGGGAAGAAAATTATATGTGAAAAAAGGAGCTCCAGGTTAGAAAAGACAGAAACTGCAAAACACAAATATCCAGAAAAGTTGCAATTCAAATTTGAACCATGAGAACTACCAAATAATGCCGGGAGTGCCTTTAGGTGCATGGAAAACCTAGCAAATGGGACACCAATTCCAATAGAAAATTTGAAATTATTCAAAATAAAGAGAGAAGTTCTAGATTTTTTATTCCATTTAGCTGATGGCTAACCATTCTAAATATCAGATAAACTTGAAAATTACACGCATCTGTAACATATATATATATAATCATTTCAAAATGTCAAAATAAGTACATCCGGTTCTATAGGGTGGTTCAAATTTTAGGGAAAAGGGGTAGACTTAGAGAAGAGCTCACCACCACCATCACGAAAAACTTGAGAGAAGCAGACATCGCCAGCTCGACGCATGTGATCCTGATCATGTAGAAAAGGGAGAGAAGGGAAGTGTAAGGATACATTAAATGAGAATAAAAAAAAACAGCAATAAAGAAACCTTCAAGTCTTGCCAAGATGCAGAAGGAGGTAAACCAGTCACCAGAACTGCATGACAGTGATAAATTACATCCAAAATGTGTACAATTTAAATTAAAAATACCAACTGAAAAATAGAGTCAAACTAAGCAAACCTCGATAGTCCGAACGCCTAGAAACACCACGGCTACCACTATAACTGTTATTGCGATCATGTGATGAAGAATGACCTCTTCCACCATGCGCCAGTTCTACCTGCTCGGATCAGTAGATATCAGAGAAAATTGCATGCCAGGTGTTGGAAAATAAAAAAAAGGAAAATCTACATTCATAGCACACAATGCTTGTGTATTTTATTTACATATCACGCCTAAACTTTCATATTTACATACATAGCACTTTGGTGCTTTAAACACATGCATGAAAATGTATATTTCAGATTTAAAAAGTAGTAATAGTGCTATTTTTGATGTGATATTAAAGGTTTCAGTGCCATGTCTTCAAATATAAAAGTTCAGGTGTGACCCACAACAACGCTAAAGTAATAAAAGAATGCTTGCGCAAATTCCCACAAAAAAAAAAATCATCAAAAAGCATACTAACACGCAATCTATGACCGTCAAAACTATAGCCATCACGGCCACGAATAGCATCTTCTGCATCACGGGCATCATCAAACTAAAAAAAGTAGAATAATTATGAAAATCATGAATCCTGGAACAAGAAAACTAGGATATTCTACACCACTTAGTATAACTATTGAGTGTAAGCAATCTCTGCGGTGAGATAATTGATGATTGCGCTTGCATTACCTCAACAAAAGCATAACCTGGTGGCCTTGGGGGAATCTTCAGATCAACATCAACAATATGTCCGTACTGCATGAACATACTTCACATCATCACCAAAACATAAACGATAAACAACATTCTATGATCAAATTTGGGTAGAATGTAGATAAAATTAATGTTTAAAAATGAATATTTATCTCCTTTACATAAACAACTTACATGTCGCATGCGAAAGCTGTCTCAAACTTTCTATACAAATTATTCTCAAAAAAATAGAGCAGGTTTGCAAACTGGAAGAATAATAACCGATCAAATATAACATCATAATCAATAGCCTTATCTCAACCATATAAAGTCAACTTTATGAATCTAAATCAAATATTCATCCTTGCTGAGTATTTTGTAATAATGAAACATGTCAAGTTTGGCATGTGCACTTACCCCAACATTATAAAAAATAAACAACAACAAGCACATGAATCCTTTCTCTCTATTGCGTCCCATTGAGCGTCATATTTTGATTTAATTCTAATAGATTAAGATAATTTTATACAATATGCCCAAGTTTTTTTTAGGACAACCTCCGTCTTTCTTAACTAATTTTATACAATATGCCCAAGTCTTTTTTAAGCCAACCTCCGTCTTTCTTAACATAAGCCAAACATAAAATATCTACTATCCAAACAGGATCATCCAATGGTCGGCGGTTAATGCGACCAAACTATCTAAGACGATTCTCTCTAATCTTGTCCGTCACTAGAGCTACACCAACCCTATCACATGATAAAAAAAATAAACAACAAACAATACTCTATGTAAGATTTGGATAAAATGTAGATAAAGCTAACATTAAAAAATGAATATTTATCTCATTTAAAGAACTTTGATGTCACATGCGACAGTTGTCTCAAACTTTCTATACTAATTATTTTCAAACAAAGAGAGACAACTTTTGCAAACCGGAAAAATATTAACCAACCAAATATATCATAATAACCAATGGCCTTATCGTAATCATATAAAGTCAAATTTATGAAACCAAATCCTACATTCATTCTTGTTGAGTTTTGCAACAAAATTTTGTAATAAAGAAACAAGTCAAGTTTGACATGTGCACTTACCCAACATGGAACACACCATCTACACGTCCCATCAAAAGAAGTGTAAAAAAAGAAAAAGTAATGAATATGCATGCTCGACACTCTTAAATAAAAATTCAACTTTGGATGTGCATTATATAGATAATTTAACTAAATACATCTTTCTTTTTCATTTTAAAATATGCTATTTAAATAATTTAATATTTTCAAAACACTTTTTTTTTTTTTGCTCTATTTTATTGCGACTTTTTTTTTACTTACTTTCACAAGAGCTATTTTTCAATTTAATCTAAGAATTTATAATATCATACGACAATTTCGTCTTAATTGAGTTTATGGTATTTAATAAATTTAAATATATTTTCAATTTTATAAGCGATTAAGATAAATCTATTGTTACATAAGTTCATTTCATATTTATTTATTTCACATAATTATTATATTTTTTTTACATTTTAAATCTCTAATATTATAATGATGTGTTTAATGCGTGTTGTCTTAAACTTTCAATCATGATGTGTCATGTGTCCATGTACTCATGTNATCATGTGATGAAGAATGACCTCTTCCACCATGCGCCAGTTCTACCTGCTCGGATCAGTAGATATCAGAGAAGATTGCAACCCAGGTGTTGGAAAATTAAAAAAAAAGGAAAATTTACATTCATAGCACACAATGCTTGTGTATTTTATTTACATATCACGCCTAAACTTTCATATTTACATACATAGCACTTCGGTGCTTTAAACACATGCATGAAAAGGTATATTTCAGATTTAAAAAGTAGTAATAGTGCTATTTTTTATGTGATATTAAAGGTTTCAGTGCTATGTCTTCAAATATAAAAGTTCAGGTGTGACAACAACGCTAAAGTAATAAAAGAATACTTGCGCAAATTCCCATAAAAAAAAAATCATCAAAAAGCATACTAACACGCAATCTATGACCGTCAAAACTATAGCCATCACGGCCACGAATAGCATCTTCTGCATCACGGGCATCATCAAACTAAAAAAAGTAGAATAATTATGAAAATCATGAATCCTGGAACAAGAAAACTAGGATATTCTACACCACTTAGTCTAACTATTGAGTGTAAGCAATCTCTGTGGTGAGATAATTGATGATTGCTCTTGCATTACCTCAACAAAAGCATAACCTGGTGGCCTTGGGGGAATCTTCAGATCAACATCCACAATATGTCCGTACTGCATGAACATACTTCACATCATCACCAAAACATAAACGATAAACAACATTCTATGATCAAATTTGGGTAGAATGTAGATAAAATTAACGTTTAAAAATGAATTTTTATCACATAAACAACTTTCATGTCGCACTCGAAAGCTGTCTCAAACTTTCTATACTAATTATTCTCAAAAAAATAGAGAAAGTTTGCAAACTGGAAGCATAATAACCGATCAAATATAACGTCATAATCAATAGCCTTATCTCAACTATATAAAGTCAACTTTATGAATCTAAATCAAATATTCACCCTTGCTGAGTATTTTGTAATAATGAAAAATGTCAAGTTTGGCATGTGCACTTACCCCGACATTATAAAAAATAAACAAAAACAAGCTTTTATCCCACTAAGTGGGGTCGGGCACATATCCTTTCTCTCTATTGCGTCCCATTGAGCGTCATATTTTGATTTAATTCTAATAGATTAAGATAATTTTATACAATATGCCCAAGTCTTTTTTAGGACAACCTCTGTTTTTCTTAACTAATTTTATACAATATGCCCAAGTCTTTTTAAGGAAAACCTCCGTCTTTCTTAACATAAGCCAAACATAAAATATCTACTATCCAAACAGGATCATCCAATGGTCGGCGGTTAATAAGAAGATTGTCTCTAATCTTGTCCGCCACTGGAGCTACACCAACCCTATCACATGATAAAAAAAATAAACAACAAACAATACTCTATGATAGGATTTGGATATAATGTAGATAAAGCTAACATTAAAAAATGAATATTTATCTCATTTAAAGAACTTTGATCTCGCATGCGACAGTTGTCTCAAACTTTCTATACTAATTATTTTCAAACAAAGAGAGACAACTTTTGCAAACCGTAAGGATATTAACCAACCAAATATATCATAATAACCAATAGCCTTATCTTAATCATATAAAGTCAAATTTATGAAACTAAATCCTACATTCATCCTTGTTGAGTTTTGCAACAAAATTTTGTAATAATGAAACATGTCAAGTTTGACATGTGCACTTACCCAACATGGAACACACCATCTACACGTCCCATCAAAAGAAGTGTAAAAAAAGAAAAAGTAATGAACATGCATGCTCGACACTCTTAAATAAAAATTTAACTTTGGATGTGCATTATATAAATAATTTAACTAAATACATCTTTCTTTTTCATTTTAAAATATGCTAATTAAATAATTTAATATTTTCAAAACACAATTTTTTTTTTTGCTCTATTTTATTGTGACTTTTTTTTACTTACTTTCACAAGAGCTATTTTTCAATTTAATCTAAGAATTTATAATATCATACGACAATTTCTTCTTAATTGAGTTTATGGTATTTAATAAATTTAAATATATTTTCAATTTTATGAGCGATTAAGATAAATTTATTGTTACATAAGTTCATTTCATATTTATTTACTTCACATAACTATTATATTTTTTTTTACATTTTAAATCTCTAATATTATAATGATGTGTTTAATGCATGTTGTCTAAAACTTTCAATCATGATGTGTCATGTGTCCATGTACTCATGCTCTTATTAGTGTAAAATATTGTATAAAAGTTCCTTTGCATGCTTGTAATATTCAATCTACACAGTTTTCTATGTGCCATACCAACATTGATTTTGTGTGTGTGGGTGTGGGGGGGGGG
>JXCR01114861.1:9654-25339 GCA_002079205.1 Phalaenopsis hybrid cultivar | reverse complement strand
GGTGGGTGTGGGGGGGGGGGAGTGGGTAGGTAGTTATGTAATGTAAATGTGTCATGTATGTAGGTATGTGCATATGGATGTTTTGTATGTTATGCATGTATGTATATTTTAAATAGTAATATTAAACATGCTAAAATGGCACATCATATGCCTTTATTTTGCTTATATAATAATATTTGTAAAAAATTTCTCCATCATGTTAACAGGACTGATAAATATGCAATGTAAATGCATAAGATATGCACGAGCTTTAAAAATTATCAGGAAGTTCCTTGAACAAAATGAACTTGTTTAAAAAACAAATATTCAGTGGTTCCTGGAAATCTATAATTTCATTTTTTCTTATTACTGTTCTTATTACAAAATATGCGTTCAAAAATCGGTTAAAAAATAAGCAAAATAAATCACCAAGGAATGATTCAAATATGAATCTACGATACGCGCTGATGGAAAGACTACAATAGCTACAATGAAAACATCAATGCTATAATTCTTCTACAGAGTGCATTGATTAAATATCGGAGAAACAGTCCAACAGTAATCACCATGTCCAGCAGTACTGCATTTCAAGGAAAACAGGCCAACTTCATCCTTGAAAAAAAAAAAATGAAAAGGACATGCCACCGCTCCATATGTTGCTTAACCTAGAAAATCACAACGAACATCCCATCCTCAAAATGTTTAACTTAAACCACTCAATAATAATAGTAATTCGACATTTATCGTAACAACATTATTGGCAATTTATAAAGAACTCGTAATCCCGCACAATAAATAAAAGAGGGATGTAGAGAATAGAAACATAATGTATTTATTGAAATCAAGCATTTTTCGCATCGCAGCAGCTTAGGAAAAAACATACAACCAGATAAAAAAAAATTTTACATGAACTTTAGTCAGGTTCTCCACGTTTCCAATTAAAATAGGAAAATTTACATACATACCACTTAATTCCTATGTATTTACATATCTAACATCTAAACTTCGGTTTTTACATATATGTCACCTTACTAATACACGAAAATGTGTATTCCACTGTTTAAGAATTAAAATTGCAGTATTGTTTATGTGATATGAAAGATTTGGATGGTGAACATCTTAAAAGTGATGTTTCGGTGTTAGATATGCAAATACCTAGGAATTGGGTGGTATGTATGTAAATGCGCCTCTAAATTAATCCTGTACCAGCATTCTTGGTAGAAGGGATAAGGTGGGGATGTGGATACCAGTAAAAGAGTAACNGATGGTGAACATCTTAAAAGTGATGTTTCGGTGTTAGATATGCAAATACCTAGGAATTGGGTGGTATGTATGCAAATGCGCCTCTAAATTAATCCTGTACCAGCATTCTTGGTAGAAGGGACAAGGTGGGGATGTGGATACCAGTAAAAGAGTAACAAAAGCAACAGCAGAAAAGAAGTCAGAAATTAAGAGAAAAAAAAAAGGAAAGCATGAAAATAATGATAGAAATAGAAGTATCATCATTTTCAAGAAAGAGTAACAGGAGAAATAAACAGNAGTTAAGCTCCTGAAGATTTTATTAGAGAAGCTTCATTCTCAAGTATGTCATCCTCATTCAGAGCTCATAAAAAACCTCTACATGCTTTAATAACTAAAGGCTCAAGCACTTGCAAGCCATGCTATGTAATTTTATTTGCATGTTGTCATACTTTTGCAGTACTGAACACCGGTCTAGGCATATAAATAAAAGGCTAGAGGATGAGTATAGGACACTTAGACTAATCCTCACATCAATTTGTACTTTTGCACCCTTTAACCTCTCTCTCTCTCTCTCTCTTCTTTTTTATTTTGTCATTTACGTTAATAGGATTCTGGCAACAACCAAGAACTACATAGAATTCTGCCAAACACACCTCATACATAGGACACAACAAAATATTGTGCTTTTCGTAAAGATCATAGTCATGGCATGATATTAACATTTGTAATCGTATCGAAGATCATAACCATGGAATGACAGATTACTGACCTCTTTGTAATCTTATCGAAAAATTTATCATATAAGGGAACTCAAACGGTTTGAAGATCAAAAAATGTGCAAAGAAGAAATGAACTAGCCCGAACATGAGTCATAAAAATAGCAATAAACATCCTCTAAATTGTTTGTCATAAAAAACTTAGGATGTGTTTGTTTAGGCTTTGGTTGTACTAAATCTCAGTTCAAAAGCTATTGCAGAAAATCTGTTGTTTAGAAACTGATGTTTTAGAAACTGATGAACTATCTGAAAAATACAAATTTTAAAGTTGTCTATGGACCAATATCTGTAATACCAATCAGTATATATTATGTAAATAACATATGTATTTTCAATGTATGCATATATCAAAGACCTAAATATTCATTTTTTCATGCATAACATTCAAGTCTTTAACATCTTATTAAAAAACCCACCATCATTATGGTTTTACAAAACACATCAATAAAAACTTTAACAAGACATCAATACAGGCGGCAGTAAAAAATGATTAAAAACTCTAGCTACACAATGAACTTCAACAAGACGAGGGATATAAATTTGTGCAAACAAGTAAAGACTTCAGCAACACATGGCTAATTTGTAATACATTGTTGTTGTAAAGACAAATGGTCAAACAAGTCTTCCTAAACAGTAGATTGCTACTTTCGTAGTAACAGAAAGAAAAGCAATNGGGGGGGGGGGGGTCGGGGTGGGTAGGTAGTTATGTAATGTAGATGTGCCATTTATGTAGGTATGTATATATGGATGTTTTGTATGTTATGTATGTATGTTATGTATGTTATGCATGTATGTATATTTTAAATAGTAATATTAAACATGCTAAATGGCACATCATATGCCTTTATTTTGCTTATATAATAATATTTGTAAAAATTTTCTCCATCATGTTAACAGGACTGATAAATATGCAATGTAAATGCATAAGATCATGCACGAGCTTTAAAAATTATCAGGAAGTTCCTTGAACAAAATGAACTTGTTTAAAAAACAAATATTCAGTGGTTCCTGAAAATCTATAATTTCATCTTTTCTTATTACTGTTCTTATTACAAAATATGCTTTCAAAAATCGGTTAAAAAATAAGCCAAATAAATCACCAAGGAATGATTCAAATATGAATCTATGATACGCGCTGATGGAAAGACTACAATAGCTACAATGAAAACATCAATGCTATAATTCTTCTACAGAGTGCATTGATTAAATATCGGAGAAACAGTCCAACGGTAACCACCATGTCCAGCAGTACTGCATTTCAAGGAAAACAGGCCAACTCCATCTTTGAAAAAAAAAAAGGCAAAGGAGATGCCACCGCTCCATATGTTGCTTAACCTAGAAAATCACAACGAACATCCTATCCTCAAAATGTTTAACTTAAACCACTCAATAATAATAGTAATTCGACATTTATTGTAACAACATTATTGGCAATTTATAAAGAACTCGTAATCCCGCACAATAAATAAAAGAGGGATGTAGAGAATAGAGACATAATGTATTTATTGAAATCAGGCATTTTTGGCATCACAGCAGCTTAGAAAAAAACATACAACCAGATAAAAAAAAAATTACATGAACTTTATTCAGGTTCTCCACGTTTCCAATTAAAATAGGAAAATTTACATACATACCACTTAATTCCTATGTATTTACATATCTAACATCTAAACTTCGGTTTTTACATATATGTCACCTTACTAATACACGAAAATGTGTATTCCACTGTTTAAGAATTAAAATTGCAGTATTGTTTATGTGATATGAAAGATTTGGATGGTGAACATCTTAAAAGTGATGTTTCGGTGTTAGATATGCAAATACCTAGGAATTGGGTGGTATGTATGCAAATGCGCCTCTAAATTAATCCTGTACCAGCATTCTTGGTAGAAGGGATAAGGTGGGGATGTGGATACCAGTAAAAGAGTAACAAAAGCAACAGCAGAAAAGAAGTCGGAAATTAAGATAAAAACAAAAAAGGAAAGCATGAAAATAATGATAGAAATAGAAGTATCATCATTTTCAAGAAAGAATAACAGGAGAAATAAACATAAATTCAAAGAAACAAAATTAAGGAAAATGTGTACATAAGGAACAGGCATCATGATCAAGTTTATGGTTTAGGATGGTAATTGGCATCATTGATTGTTTATGACTACACATTAGAATTTGAAGCACAAATTTGAACCGGCTGATAAAAACTAATAAACCTATCATTTTCAAAAATGAATAGCGGGAGAAATGAGCATGAATTCGAAGAGATCAGCATAAAAATCTATCATAACTTACTGAACAAATCATCATGATCCAGTTCATGGTCAAGAGGGACAATATAGCACCATTGCTTGCATATGACCCAAAATATGTGCCAACTTTGAACCATCCAAACTTTTAAAGATTCAATTTTAAGTTGAACGTCAATCTACACCCATGATCAATTGGGTTGGATTAATAGAATCCAAATTGTCATCTCCCAAAAACTCAAGTCATCTCAAACTTGAAGTCTTTAGGCACCCTGAACTCATCTCAAGCCCCAAGTCATTGGAGAGTTTGAACTCATCTCTGCACTTGAAGTCATTAAGAGCCTAAACTCAACCAACAAACTCGTCACTTGAAGTTAAGCTACACGGTAGCACAAAGTTAAGCTCCTGNCATTGGAGAGTTTGAACTCATCTCTGCACTTGAAGTCATTAAGAGCCTAAACTCAACCAACAAACTCGTCACCTGAAGTTAAGCTACACGGTAGCACAAAGTTAAGCTCCTAAAGATTTTATTAGAGAAGCTTCATTCTCAAGTATGTCATCCTCATTCAGAGCTCATAAAAAACCTCTACATGCTTTAATAGCTAAAGGCACAAGCACTTGCAAGCCATGCTATGTAATTTTATTTGCATGTTGTCATACTTTTGCAGTACTGAACACCGCTCTAGGCATATAAATAAAGGGCTAAAGGATGAGTATAGGACACTAAGACTAATCCTCACATCAATTTGTACTTTTGGCACNGCTCAAGCACTTGCAAGCCATGCTATGTAATTTTATTTGCATGTTGTCATACTTTTGCAGTACTGAACACCGGTCTAGGCATATAAATAAAAGGCTAGAGGATGAGTATAGGACACTTAGACTAATCCTCACATCAATTTGTACTTTTGCACCCTTTAACCTCTCTCTCTCTCTCTCTCTTCTTTTTTATTTTGTCATTTACGTTAATAGGATTCTGGCAACAACCAAAAACTACCTAAAATTCTGCCAAACACACCTCATGCATAGGACACAACAAAATATTGTGCTTTTAGTAAAGATCATAGTCATGGCATGATATTAACATTTGCAATCCTATCGAAGATCATAACCATGGAATGACAGATTACTGACCTCTTGTAATCTTATCGAAAAACTTATCATATAAGGGAACTCAAACGGTTTGAAGATCAAAAAATGTGCAAGGAAGAAATGAACTAGCCCGAACATGAGTCATAAAAATAGCAATAAACATCCTCTAAATTGTTTGTCATAAAAATCTTAGGATGTGTTTGTTTCGGCTTTGGTTGTACTAAATCTCAGTTCAAAAGCTGTTGCAGAAAATCTGTTATTTAGAAACTGATGTTTTAGACACTGATGAACTATCTGAAAAATACAAATTTTAAAGTTTTGTCTGTGGACCAATATCTGTAATACCAATCAGTATATATTATGTAAATATCATATGTATTTTCAATGTATGCATATATCAAAGACCTAAATATTCATTTTTCCATGCATAACATTCAAGTCTTTAACATTTTATTAAAAAAACCACCATCATTATGGTTTTACAAAACACATCAATAAAAACTTTAACAAGACATCAATACAGGTGGCAGTAAAACATGATTAAAAACTTTAGCAACACAAGGAACTTCAACAAGACAAGGTATATAAATTTGTGCAAACAAGTAAAGACTTCAGCAACACATGGATAAATTTGTAATACATTGTTGTTGTAAAGACAANATGGATTCCATGGATCTATGTGTCTATATAGATCCTGTTCTTGGATTAACGAAAATGCGCAAAAGCTCATTTGCCTCTGTCATTCTATGAGTCTCTTACTTTTTACGTATGGCATCGCCACTGCCTTTGGCAGCATCTACTAATTCGGAACTTAATCGGAATTATATAAATTGGTAAAAGATGCTCAAATTCTGAAATTTGAGAAACAAAGAATGTAAATATATGCATAACTATTTTCTCAAATGTTTGCCAGGTAATTTTAGTTAAAAATCTTTGCTATAAAAACAATTCAGCAGGACATTTTAATTATGAAGAAAAATAGTTTATATTATTTTAAAATGCTCATAGCATGTACAATTTTCTTATTCATGGTTCAGTCCACAGCATTCTACATTATAGCATTTACTTGAGTTTGATTTATCTGCTATCTGTGCCTTATCCTCCTACGTCTACATTTTTGCTTTATTGTCCTTATGAAATCTGGGAGATGATTAGGAAAACCATGACCATATCACTACATATTGCCTCGTTATGAAGGTTGTAATGCATATGTTGCCCAAATGGGGTTTTTTGATCCCGGAGGATAAAATGCATAACAAAACCCTCTTCAGCACATATAAAATTTGAGGGCAACTGTAAATAAGGATGAAGGTGTGGAAGCTGAATAAACGAGAATTTCTCACCTTGAGAGCAACCGAAAACGGAAGAAGCTCTTGCTTGTGGAAAGAACAAGATGCAAGAACTTCTCCTTTGGCTCTGACAAAGAGAGAGAGAGAATGCGAGGACTTCTCATTCAGCTCGGTGAAGCTCTTGCTTCGGGAAAGAGTCTACGAGAACAAGAGGTTTGCGAACAGGATCAAGAGGTTTGCGAACAGGATCAGGGGCGCTAGACAAACAACTTGAGGACAACAACGGAAGAAATGACGCGAACACCAGGTCTCAAAATAGTATTCGCGTCCGCATCACTATTAAACTGCGGAACAACGTTCGTGAATGGAAGCGCAGAAAAATCGCAACCAAAGAGGGGGAAAAACTTTATTTTGAACAGATCAGAGTTCAAAACTCCAAAACAAACGAGCTCTTAGTTAAAAAGGGATGTGTTATTTAAAAAACTATGAAATTCATTTAATTTTAAAAAAAAATGGATTCTAAGAAATTCAATTTTTCTTTGCAAAAAAAAAAACAATTTATAAACTTTGAATAAAATTGTAGTTTTAAAATTTTACTAGTAAATGTTTGTTTATTAACCCTTATTTTTTAATTTTAGTGGTAGATGAACTGTTTCAAACAGTGATTGACTAAATATTCACCAAATGCAGAACAAAAATATTCACCAAATGCCTAAAAATCAAATCTCTTTCTTAAAACACATAAAAGGTTAACAAAAATATTTATCAACGACGCTTTAAGTTAGGTTATCCATTATGATACGCTTTCTTTTTAAATTGAATTAAAAGTTAGGATTTAGGGTCTATTTGGAGCAACTGCAGTTGTTTGAAGAAATATTTGTGAAACTGATGCAAAGAAAATGTAATTCAAAAAACTACGGTAGTTATTATAAATTTATTTTACCTTCAAAAAGCCAGACAACTAACATACATAAATAGTTATATAAATATACATAATCGTTAGCTCCAACATTATTAATGATTACGGGTGTGTTTGGGCACTTTTTGCTTTTGAAGAAGCGATTGTGAAGCTGCTTCATGGGGAAGTTGCTGTTAAAAAGTTGTTGATAATGTAGCAGGATGTTTGTTTGGATGATTTGTTGTACTGCAATTGTTTCTGAGAAAAAAAATGTAATACCCTTGCAGATAGCACAAAACTATTATGTGTATCCCACTGAAACAATAGTAGTAAAATCACACAGATCTTATGTATTTACATACATAGCACATGGATCATATGTATTCACATAAAACGAATATCATGCAGCACACATCTACATGCATACCATACAACTCTTAAGAATTTATAAATCTCACACATAAACTTTCATCTTTACGCATAAAAAATGAAATATACTTTTAGCCAAAACCACAGTAACACCCACCAAAAACATAACAACAAAACCAAAAAATTTCAAAACAGTGATCGGTCTAGAAATTCCAAGGACATTGCATGGAATGCACTCAAATCAGTCATGAAAACAAATTGATTCAAGCTCATACATAAAAGCAATTCAAAATTCTGTGAGGACGCAAAGCCACATGTCAAATAAATTCTAAACACAAAAAGACTCACATAAATACATACTGAATAATCGAAGGAAACAACACAAACAAGAAGTTTCAGCCAGCAACATGTGAAAGAGATCAAAGAAAAAATCGAATATGAACAGGGGTAAATAAGAGGAGATAATACGAGTAAATATTCAATTTGCATGAGTAGCAACATAAAATCAAATTGAAGCCGCGGACAAGGCCAGAAAGCAAAGGTCCCTCTCGCTGTTCCAAAACCATGTCTTCGGCAACACGATTTTCCTTAAAGCCACACAAACAAAGGTCTCCAAATGCACCCTCAGGTGCTTTACAAAACGGGAAGCAAAAAAACAACCGCACCAAACAGGACCTAAAATAACAAATCTTCCATGAACATGCTTTTTATAATGACAAGAGATGCAAATCATAAGCAAATGTGCCCAAAGCGCAATATAGAAATTGTTATAATACACATCATGGCGTGGCACACCCCTCACACCATTTTCATGGCAAAGCATAGAGGGTCAAAATAGTGCATACTATTTGTGCTAGGCATAGGCAATAAAAGATAGGCCCCATAGCATAAATTATATTTAATGATTTTAGTTTTAATACTAATATTAATAATATTTGCATTTCATTTATTATTTTTATTTTATTTTAATTAATATTTATTAGGGAATGTTGAGAGTCAATAGTACATGCAAAGCACACGATTAGCTTAGACGAATACAAACGTAGTTGACGCTAGCAATGAAAGAGGTGAACCTTTCACAGGCCCAATCTCCATGCTATAGGCAAGCCATTCACCCTCCCAGCTTGGACAAGGGAAGGTGATGCTCATTAAACACTCTGAATTCACATAGGAGATTACTAGCTTCAACAGAAGTTAACATTCTCAATTTTAATAGAGGGTCGCACTCTTCGCACAAAAGGATCCACGTGCAAAGGCTTTGATTCTCTCAACATTGACAAGTATTCTCTTGCTCTACTAAACATAAAATTTGATAGTGATTCTTAATGTTTTTTTTTTTCAAAATCAATTTTTTTTCTAGAGATTTTGCAAAACTAACCTAATTTATTTAATTCATTAGTCTTGTAATTATTTGTATCCATAATTTTAATTGTTATTTTAAGTTTAAAATAGTTTGTTATGTCATCCATTGTACTATGGCTCCACAAGGGAATTAACACGATGCACTATTTGCCTTCGACAAATATGATATTAATATACCAACAAAATACACAAAACAATTGGATTTGTATGCTTATTAAATTAGTTTATCTCATAAAATTAATCATTTTTAACATTGAAACGCTAGTAATATAATGAGATGAATTCAATCATTTTCAACCTATAAGTAGTTTTTCTGTAGGTGAAGCTTCTAATTCAACAAATAACAATGATGCCAATGTGTTTTCATCTACAAAAACTAAAGAAATTGGCAAGTTAGAATTGAATAATAATGGTAAATTAAGCGCAATAATGCTTCTAGAGTACAGAAATACTTTGTTGGTTGGAAGAATCAACCTCCCATTGAAGATTATTGGAGTACACAAGAAAATTTAACGAAGACTGCAGTATATCGACTTAAGAATTAGCATAGTCTATCTATCCAAATGCAAGTTTCTTTTGCCCACATAGAACAGATTTAACACATGAACTTCAACCCAAATTCATGAATAAATTCGTGATAAATTAAATCTAAATTAGAATTCATGAATTTTTATTAATTTAATTTTACAATAAGTTGTTTTTTTTTAATTATGTAGAAAACGTTCTTTTGAAAACCTTGTTTTAAAATTTTTATTTAAATATGGTATGTAATTTTTAATTTAAAATGGAAATTTTTTTTATAAATAAAATAGTAACGATGTTTTTGAATATCTTAAATTGAAATTAATTATTCCTTTATTTCCTCTCCTCTCAATCTCTCCCCTCTCATCTACCAAATAATTTTTCTTCTCACAACTATATAAAATTTCTCTTTCATCCCTTGTTATTCCTTCCTGTATTCTATGTTATATCTCTCTTTTAGAGGTAATACACACATCCCAAGGCATTTCTTCTCTGGTACAAGATATACTAATTTCACCCTCTTTCTTATTTTCCCCAATAATTGAAGAGCAGAACAACCTTCTTCGTTTAAATTCCTCCAATCCTCAATTCTATCGCAACTACATAAAGGGGATAAAGAAGATCTGTATCTACACAGCCTTTACCAATTTTCCATGTACAATATGTTCAACATTTTAAGGAACATCGCAGCAATGCAAGCTCCAACCTATGACAGCATTAACATTGATTTCAACACTTTAGTGCAAAAAAGTGATCTCTAATTATCAATATAATCACTCATTTTGAGTCAATTAAAAATTAGATTAAAAGGCATATCTAGAATCAAAACATCCCTGAATTCACCTAAAACTCCACAAGGGTCATGGAAGAGTCTTTCTAAACTGTTACAGCCATGAAGGGTGATACTTCAATAACTAAATAGAAAGCCTTAATAAAAACAAATATCTAAGAGGACAAGTCCGAACTTCTCTTCAAATGTTTCACTTTTTGTAGTGGAGGAACAATTTTTTGGACGATAGAAACTTCCTACAGAAACCGATCCAAAGTTAGAGAAACTTTCCCCTTCACCCCAAGTCTGTGAAGCAGGAAGTTAACTAAATATAGAATTTAAGATAGTTTTAAATGTCAAGAAAGTAAATTTCAGCGACAGCACAAGCATAAAAAGGAAAAAAAAAATCCCAAACCCAAAAGCAAACAAACCCTAGAAATCCTATGAATCTCAAAGGAACATCTCTAGGAACTGAATCAAGAACAATAAAATAAATTAGCTATATAAAACATTAAAAAAAAAGCTCAAAACAAAAAACAATTTTGAAAAGAAATACAAAGAGGAAGAAAAAAATACCTTGTGAAACAAATCCTCAATTTCTCTCTCACGAATGTCGCCTGGTAGATTTCCTACGTAAATAATCCGACTCTCGCGGCTGCTCATATTTTGCTGCGAAATCGAAGGAGAAAGGAAATTGAGTGTGAGTAATTTTGATTCCGTGGCCGTGAAAATCCAGCTAAGGGCTTTCTAGAAAGAGAAAGAGGGATCTTACAGGGAAAATTTCGGTGTATCAAGTCAAAATCGAGAGCAGAAAAAGAGAGAAGAAAGATGAAAGACAAGTAAGGACCGCCGCTTGGTCGCGGAAATAAGGGTTTGCGAGATAACCTTGGATGCCAGGAGAGCGTTCCTTCGATGTGGGAGTGGGGATTAGGTTAGGCGTTATTCATAGGAAAAAATATTAAATCAGTATTACAGGTTAATAGTTAATAAAATCACGTCACGATATTTCGTGCGATAAATAAAAAAAATAATGTAGTAACACGGGAAATATTTCTCACCGTGTTATTCATGTTGTTATTGTGTCCTAGGAATATTCCTGGTGTTATAATAACACAATAATACATCAATAACACATGAATAACACACAATAAAACATGAATAACATGAAGGAGAATATTCCCCCGTGTTATTGCGCCGCTTTTTTCTCTGTCGGGAATATTCCCCGTGTTATTTAAGTGTTATTGTGTGTTATTCATGTGTTATTATGTTCTGAAAATATTCTTGATTGTATAATAACACAATAACACATCAATAACACATAAATAACACGCAATAACACATGAATAACACTAGAGGAATATTCCCCGTGTTACTGCGCCGTTTTTTTTTTCCCTGTCGAGTGGGGTGTCGTGGTGTGATTTCATTGGCTACGCACGTTACTTCTACGTGCGTAGTAATGATGTAATATTTTTTCTATTCATAGACCGTCATCTTTTGATGGCATACACAAAATTACATCGGTTTGTTTGGGCCGCGGCTCTTTGAAAAAATAGCTTTGAAGCTATGAAAGTATTTTTTTTTTAATTCCAATCACTATTATAATTTTGTTTTATTTTTAAAGAGTAATCGTTGTTTTTTTTACGGTCACCACACTTAAACAATTTAAGTTGAAAAAAAAAATTTTTTCTACTACAAAGATTTCTAAAAAAAGGTAAGAAAATAGTTCCTCAAACAAAAATGTGGTAGCATTTTGAAAAACAAAGCAGACAGAAAGATGTACTAAGCATACCCTCTCTACTCACTACTTGAATGAGGTTTTTAAATATTAAAAATGTTTACATACATATCATATACTACTTGTATATTTATATATTTAATATTTGAAGTGTGATATTTATAGTTTTTGTACATGAGAAATGAATCGTTAAGAAACTCGAGAAAATCTAACAAACAAAAGTACAAATGAGTAAGGCTAAGGAGGGTCCATGGGTGAAAGACCAAGAGTCATTAGCAGAAAACTAAGGTCCACTAGCAGCATACCAAAGAACCTACTTGATTAAGTATAATCCCCTTGAACTAAGGTTAAAGGCCGACCTAATGCGGACCATCCAAACCAAAGACCAATGTCAATCGAGCCAAGCAGAGGCACCGACCAGTTTCTCGCCACAACCTGACTTAAAAGGAAGAGTTCATCTTCGTCAGCCATCTCACAGGCATTCTTGAGATTCCTCATCAGTGGGTCGATAACTAGTCATAATGTGCTTATTTGTTCATCTTGCATTATATCTTATCAAGGAGAGAGCTACATATCGAATTACGGTGGTTTACCTTTTGCCCGATAGTCTAGTTTTATTCTGTTGACGGGAGTTCCCCATCTAAGGATCAATAATCAACAAACAAACCACATTGTTGAGCTAATTGAGCCAAGTTAGGTTGGCCCAAAGACTATGAAAGGTCGGCTGATGGCTACAATTTAGCATAGTCTAATAAACTGACCTCAGCTGACTGAGCCAAGGTCAACTGACCTCAGTCGAACGAGCCAAGGCCAATTGACCTAACCCAACCAAGTTGTAGAGTAGCCAAACCGAATGTTTATACATATAAAAAATCAAAAATATCTTGTAGCACCCCCGATAAAGCAAGAACAGAAATGTAACTTCATATATTTTACCATCTTGATACATAAATAAGAAGATCATTTCCTCAGAAAGGGCTAATAAAGAATCTAAACTATTATTCATTACTAACTATCTCATGTATTACACTCTATTCGTTGGGTGTGATTCACCGATAGATTCAAAATCAACATCCTAAAGATGTAGTGAGCGTAAATCATATTATAAAAAAGAAGATGAGTTGCATAAAGAGAGGAAAACTACAATAGAGACACTACTAACATGAGGTGCATTAGGGAGTTTGTGCAGTAACAAATCTAGAAGTTGAAGGATGAGATGATGGATGCCATCAATGAGGCATTAACTTGGTAAAGTGAGCAAAACTCCGGGAGGAAACGTCGGCACCTAATGGACGAAACCCTTTCTTGTAGAAAGGGTCGGAGATTTTGACCCGACCCAGAATTACGCAGTTATTTAGTTTCCAGGACAAAAACTTGACTCGATTTTTTTAGGCGGTTAATGTGCAAAATGGATATGATATAGAATTTAAAATTGATTTATATTTCACAAACTAGGAGTTTTACATATGTGCACGTATCGTTTCAGGTAATATAAAATTTTCCTTAAAACCCCGTATCGATCCCACAAAGAAGTGATGTAAGAAATCCCTTAAGATAAGTTCTAGTCTACAATTATAAAGTCTTAGTTGGAATTGTAGAAAAGTTTGGTTTTTCTAAATTTACTAATTAACTATAAAATTAAAGTTAACTAAATTAAATAAAACCAAATCTAAGGAGATTAGGTAAATTTTGGAAAGTTCTTAGATAATTAAAATACATTTCCCATTGCGATGAGACTATAATCAACGTAGGAATCAAATGTTAAAGGTTAAAATGTAGTTTTCTGATAAATAGGAGCATACATATTCTTTACCCACTCCCGAGTGCATAAAAAACATTGGCTAATCTAAAGTTAAGTTCATGATAGTATGGTTGTGCTGAGTAGATTCTAGCTTCTCACTTACATATTAACCATCTCTCTATAGGACCAACTAGGGACCCTGGTTCTGAACTAAGCTAAATTGACAAAAGACTCTAGTATGTCACTTTAGAATCATCAATTATATGTCCATCAAAACATATATCCTTATCTATTTTCACTCCACCTTGAACGATTGCAACAACTCTTTCCAAAGTTAAGTGTGGTACTCACTGGTTGATGAAATCATAGCCCTACCGGGTCATTATGTTTCATAATGAATTTTAACATCATAAATGATTTGTTTGTACTGTCAATAAAGAATCGGTGAAAATACCATTACAATTTTATAAAATAAAAATAAATCTTTAAATCAATCTCATCCCACTTGATTAATTCTCATATGCAAAGAGAAAGATAGGAAAATTATTCAAAATTCATGGAGATAAAACAAAAACACAAGATTTATATTAAAATTCAAGTTTTAACAACAAAAACTCAAACACAAATATAAATTACTTATCTTATGTCTTCTCTCGAACCAATTCCTGAAGTCTCCTTCAAGTAATCTCCAAACTTTTCTTACACAATTAAAGACTCACAAAATGAATTTACACACCCTAAAACTCTCCCTAAAAACTCACAAAAATCTTCTAAAACTCCTTTTTTCATTCAGTCCTTGGTCTCTTTTAATAGATCATTGAAAATAAACAAGGGTCACTTCAAGCACCCCTTTATGATTTGGTCAAATTCATTGCATCTTCTAGAAAAACCATTTCTGGTGTTATAGCGCCACTCTGGGGTGCTATGACACCCATCACGTCGAATAGCCGATGCTATGATGCCAAGGGTCGGCGCTATGACGCCCATCACATCAAATACTCGACTCTATGATGTCATATGATGTTGTGTCATTTTGCTCCAATTTGCCCTCATTTTCTCTAAAAATCAATTCCTTATACCTGAAACCAAAAACATGAAAAATATATTCCTTTAAAGTGCAATATCATANTCCCCCTTGGTTTGAATCTATCAGTACCACAAAATCTCTATTTAGTCTCGTGTGCATCTTCTCTATAATATAACATACAATAGTTGACACATTAATCTATCTTTTTAGATAATAACCTCAACTTCGCTACTAACTTTTTAGTTATGTACTAATCATCGCCACTAACTTTTTAGTTATGTACTAATCTTCTGTTAGGTACATTTGATTCTTGCGCTTCGCGAAAGGGCATCAAAACCTACCTTCAAAAGGTAAACAGACAAATGTGATGCCACACACATGACCTCTTCAACACTAGCCAAAAACTCGTCAATTAATCCTTTTCTTCCTTTATCTAATCTATAATACATCCACTATCTAACACTTTGAATATTCATCTTTACTATAGATGCAGCTCTATAGATTAGTACAATATCATTGTGTCCTACTAAGTGTCATACTTTTTATTTAAATTGTAGCCCAATTTCACACCTACATGAAATTTTTGTTTATAATCTACATACCACCTACACATCATACTCGAAACCCAAAACACATAAATC
>JXCR01114857.1:0-19202 GCA_002079205.1 Phalaenopsis hybrid cultivar | reverse complement strand
TAAAATTATTCCCATAATTTTGAAAGTCGTATTTTAATTTATATAATTAAAATAAGCCAAAAATAGTTATTTTAGCTAAAAAATTAGGGTTAGAGACACAGAGATGTCCTCTGACCATGGAAAAATTAGAGGACATAGTCTCTGTCATGAGGAATGAACCCTAAAATTTTCAAGCCATGGTGAGCAATGCTTGATCATAATGAATGAAAATACTACAGAGTATTTAATTCATTAAAAATCACAGAGTCAACAAATAATTTTTATTTTTATCCTACATTATTTTCCTTTGTTCACTAAGCAAGTGGGTTTTTTTATTTTTTTAATGTTTTTCTACAAGAATATATGATTTTTTAAAGTTCTAGTATTTATTTAAATTAAAAAAGGGCCATTTTTCTATTTATCCATCGCGGTGCCACCTAAGCTCCATGTGGCGCTCCGCCATTTGACATTGCCAGCCACAACAGCTGCCACGCGGCCCACCTTTTCATTACATCGGTTCAATCAAAGTGATCTCTACCGTCCATGGAATAAATGCGCGATCGGACNGATAAAAAGGAATTCTCCCAAGCATGCAATTTGCTCTGTACCTTGTCAATTATGTGATCAAACTGGATGTTCTTAGTTCTTCCTTTGATAAGAACAGCCCCCAGATATTTCATAGGAAGGATACTATTTTTGAAACCAGTGAAATCAGCAACCCAGTCTTTAAACTCATTGATGCACTGCTTACTGTAGATGGAAAGGCACTTCTGTTTATTGAATTCCATACTAGAAACATCCTGAAAAGTCTCCAGATTCTGCAATAAAATTTTGACAGCACATTTGGAAGCTTTTGTGAAGATTATGATGTCATCAGCAAAGGCCAGGTGATTGATTAATAAGGAAGATTTGTGACTATAAAGAGAATGGGGTTTCCTGGATGCCATCTCATTCAAAATTCTTGATAAGTAGTCAAAAGCTAGAATAAAGATGGTAGGGGAAAGAGGGTCACCTTGTTTTATACCTCTAGAAGCACTGAAAAACCCATGAGTGGATCCATTAATGAGAATTGAATGGAAATTGTTTGACAGCCATCTGCTGATCAGATGGACAAAGGAGGATGAGAAACCTCTAGCAATCAAAACCTGTTCAATGAAACTCCAGCTTATAGTATCATAGGCTTTTTTGATATCTAATTTGAAAATTAGATTGCCTCCTCTAGTGACTCTGTCCAAGTCCAGCACCAATTCTTGGGCCAAGAGCACATTATCCACAATATTTCTATCCCTGATGAAGGCAGACTGATTCCTGCTGATGAGCTTGTTTAGATGGGGCTGTAGTCTTTGGACCAAGATTTTACTGATTATCTTTGAGATAACAGAAGTAAGACTAATGGGTCTGAAATCCTCCCATTTGCAAGGAGTTTTGTCTTTAGGCACTAAAGTAATGGTTGAAGAGGAGAAGTATTTGGGAAGGTCAGCCCCCCAGAAGAAGCTTTGGACAGTGGCAATAACCTCACCTTTCACAACATGCCAAGCCTTTTTGTAGAAGTCAGCAGAGAATCCATCAGGGCCAGCCACCTTTGTGCTATCTATGGATTTAAGAGCTTCCCAAATTTCCTTTTCATCAGGGATGTTAGTAAGGGATAGACTCTCAGTAAATTCCCTTTCTTTGTCAAAAAGTGTAGCATTGATGATAGAGTTGGAAGTAGAGTTGTTCCTGAATAAATTCTGGAAATAAAGTACAGCATCAGTAGCAATTCCCTCAGCATTGGTAATCCAGTGCCCCTCCTGAGAAAGAATTTTATGGATAGTATTGCTTTTCCTCCTATAGTTGATACAAGCATGGTAGTATTTAGAGTTTCTGTCCCCCTCACAGAACCTGGTTTTGTTAGCCTTTTGAGCATAGAGAGCCTCTTGCATGTTGATAAGTTCCAATAAGTTTTCATTAGCTAGCTGGAAATCCATATCAGACCCCAAATCAGAAACCACTAGCTGTTCTAACTGTAATACTTTTTGTTCAGCTTCAAAAACTTTCTTATCAATGTTCCCTACCTCCTTCCAGTTCCAATTTGTGAGATGTTTGCTGAGTTTTTTTTGTAACAACCAAAGCTTGATACCAGGAATGTGATGGTGGACATCAGTCCAGGACTTAGCCACTTGGTTAATAAAATCACCATGCTTAGACCACATGTTCAAATATCTAAAATTAGCTTTAGGTTTAGTAGAGGATGAAGATATTTGAAGCAGCAAGGGCCTATGATCAGACCCACTCATAGCCAGATGTTGGACAGAAGTATGGAGGAACTCTCTAAACCATAAGTCATTTACTAGAAATCTGTCAAGCCTCTCCCAGATCTTCCCCCTTCTCCAAGTAAATTTAGGACCTTTGAACCCCAAATCAAAGAGCCCAGCAGACTGAATGTTATCATTGAAAGTGTTAATTCGACTAATATCAGGAGATCTCCCTCCCTTCTTCTCACAGGGAGAAGAGAGGCTGTTAAAATCACCACCAACAACCCAGAAATCCTTAATAGAGGAACTGAGCTCTAATAATCCTTGCCATAGGTTCAGTCTTGCGGTAGCTGTACAGCCAGCATAAATGAAGGTAGCAAATCCCTGATAGTAACTGAAATTGAGTTGAAGATGGATGAATTGATCTCCATCTAAAAGAACAGTGCAAAGGACTTCTTTTCTGCATAGAATCCAAATTTTGTTATTAGAATTTGTAAGAAGCTGGAATCCAGGGAATTTTCTCACAAATCTGTTGACATTTTTAGAGACCATTGGTTCAAGAAGAGCAATGATCCAAGGTTTATACATCCTATTGAGGGCTAGAACTCTATTAAGGGAATTGGGATGAGCAAGTCCCCTAACATTCCAACAGATTAAGTTCATTAACCAATAGAAGTGGATTTCCCTCTTCTCCTAGTTCTAATAGAGCTAGAGGAAGGAGGGTAGGGGGCTTCCTCCAAAGGGGTGGAAGAAGACATAAGATTCTTTAATTCCAAAGGCAATTTCTTCTTCTTAGTTCTTTGGACTTGCCAGCCATCTTCAAGGTTTCTAGTTAACTGCAGAAGCAAAGGGTCCTCCTCTGGGATCTCAATAACTGTTGTCTCAGTGTCAGCAGGAAGTGTGGAGGGATCAGTACAAAGATTTTGTTCAGTTGAGGTAGATTGTGGCATGGGATGGAGGTGCTCAATGGGTGAGTCATGAGCAGATTGGGGATTGGGAATCACACTCTCTTGTACCAAAACTTGAGGAAGCTCTTGTGCAACAGTTCCAGGCAATTCAGTCCTTATATCAGTACCAGTAATAGCAGTAGGTACCTCCTTGTTCTGAGGAACAATCTCCTCTGAAAGTTGCTTGGGGGTCTTCCTTCTGAGTGTAGGATGGAGTCTGAAACACTTATCATCAGTGTGACCAAACATATTGCAATGATGGCAATAGTAAGGCCTTTGTTCAGCTATGATTTTCTGCCAATAGCCATTATGTTCAGTGCCTAACCATATTTCCTCCACAGCTACNAATGATCATTAAATTTAGAAAGTAGTATTTTCAAAGTTGATTTTACTTAACTTATCCAAAATAATGTTTTTATTCATGAGAAAATTACAAGAGGTCCCCTTAGGTCAGAGAAACACTTAGCCAAAATTCCATGATTTTTATTTATTTATTTATTATAATTATTTTAATGAGAAAATAAGGAAAATTCATTTTAAAGCTTTTACAAATTTATTTTTAACTTAGAAAAATTAGGATAAATCTTAATGAGTTCTAAGTGATCAGAAAATAATTAGACATATTTTAAAATATTTTAGTATTTTTAATTATTTTAAATTCAAAATAAAGCTTAAAAATCAAGTATTTTCTCAAAATTAATTTTAATTTTCCTAAATGTCTGTGATCACAAGGAAATCAGAGAAACACTTTTTGTAATTTTCCCAAGTGTGTTTAAATTAATATATTTATTTTTGAACAAAAATACAAAATTTCTTAAAAAATCAACTTTAGTGCTCAAACTTACTCAAATAATTTTTTTTTTACNTATTTTTGAACAAAAATACAAAATTTCTTAAAAAATCAACTTTAGTGCTCAAACTTACTCAAATAATTTTTTATTTTTTATNCAGCAAGTTGGAGCATTGTGCCGAAACCCTAGCAGAGCAACCAGGGAGACAGCCGCCAACCTTCATGATATACATCTCCTTTATATACATATATATATATATATTATTTTTATTTTTATTTTTTTTTATAAGGAGCCAAGCTCCAATTCATTTATAATAAAAAACCAGTTACATAAAGGAGAAGAGGGCCTATAAAAGGAGGTAGCCTCTCAAAATATCAAAAGGAAGCTATCTAATATAGGGAAGAGACAGAAGATCATTGGATAATAGGAAGGCTAGTGAGGGAGGAATCCTTTTGCTCACCAATGGGATTTCAGTGTGAAGACCCCTTCTAGCCAGCCAATTGGATGGTTTATTACCTTCTTTATGTATATGAGTGAAAAATATGGAGTAATTCTTCGGCAAAAGATGAATCTCAGAAATCCAGCAGATTAAGTTTCAGGGAATGTCACAAGAACCCTTGATAATCTTGATAAGCAACAAGGAATCAGATTCAACCCACAGCTGGTTAAAGTTGCAAGTTCTGGCAAAATAGAGAGCCCAAAAAATAGCTTGACATTCAGCCTCAAGAGGATCAACAACCATAACAAGATACTGAAAATATAAGATACACCTCCCCTCATGATTTCTGAAGACACCACCAATACTTGCATAATGTGACTTGTAGCTACCATCTGTATTAACTTTTATCCAGCCATACTTGGGAAGAGACCAGAAAATTATCAAGACTTTAGTATTAGAAGGTTTAGAAGAGGGGGCTAGCTCCAATACAGCTCCAAACTTTTTGAGTTTAATCAATTTTTGCACATAGGAAATGCAATTTAGGCCCACTTTCATAGGCTCTAAGGGAGTAGCATCATACTTCAGATCATTTTTAGCCACCAAACAAACCAAGTCACAATATTGGGGATATCTTGAAGTTTTGTACCCCTCCAATCAGACCAGCAATTATAGAAAACATCCCAAGAAAGATTCATGGTTGGAAAATTCAGCTTTTCAAGCACTATATTCCAAATTTTCTGTACCCAAGGGTAGGCAAAGAAAAGGTGAGTAAGAGTTTCCTCCTAATTCAGACAAAAAATACATCTAGAGGGTCCTCTAAGGCCCTTCAATTTCAAGATATCATCAGTGGGAATCTGCTTTAAGAAGAGTCTCCAAACGAAAAAGGACATGGAAGGAGTAAGAAATTTGTTCCAAATTATATGTCCCCAATCCACTACCTGATGGGGAGGGGGAGATGGAGGTATGTTCTTTTTTATTACAATTCTATCCTTTTTTCCATGTTTAATAGAGAGTTTCAGAATATTAGAGATTTGAGAGGGGTTGCAGAATGGAAGGATAGGATTAAGATTCCACTTATCATGCCCATAGATCCTTAACATACTTGGGGAAGGCTAGAGCATTTTGATCATGAAGTAGGCTGCCTTCCAAAGACCAACTATCCCATCATATGTTTACCCAACCATCACCAATCTCCCAGACAAACATTTGTTCAGCATCCTCCCTAATCTGTAACATCTTTTCCAAATAAGAGAGTCCCCCAATCCCACAGATAATTTGGTAGGATGTTGGTGCTTATAGTATTTACCCCATAAGAATTTAGCCCAAAGGGAGGCCTAGGATCTGAATTCAATCTAGAGTTTACAAAGGTTAGTGTGCATTATTTGAGGAAAGAACTTGAAGCCTAACCCTCCTTCCATTAAAGGTTTACAAACCTTAACCCAATTGGTCCAGTGTTTTTGCTTACTTTGACCAGCCCACAGAAATCTATTGAACATACCTTCCAATAATATTTGAGTAGCCTTTTTCATAACATTCATTTGTAGAAAATAAGATGGAATGGCAGCTAGAACACTTTTCAGGAGGGCTATCCTACCCCCATTGGATAAGTAAGAATTCTCCCATGCTTGCAATTTGCTTTGAATCTTCTCTAGAATATGATCAAACTGAAAATTTTTATTTCTCCCTTTGATAAGAAACACCCCTAGATATTTCATAGGAAGTTGGCTATTGGTAAAGCCAGTGAAGTTAGAAACCTAGTTCTTAAACTCACTCTTGCATTGTTTGCTGAAAACAGAAATGCACTTCTAGCCATTCAACTTCATTCTAGAAACATCCTAGAAATTCTCCATGCACTGCAAGAATAATCTAGTAGCAGGTTTGGAAGCTTTGGAAAATATAATACTATCATCAGCAAAATCCAAATGGTTAATTAAAATGGAAGATCTATTACTATAAAGGGAGTGGGGTTTCTTGAATGCCATATCATTCAAAACTCTGGATAAGTAGTCAAAAACCAAAATAAATATGGTAGTGGATAGTGGGTCACCTTGTTTAATACCTCTGGATGCACTAAAAAACCCATGTGAAGTTCCATTAATAAAGATTGAATGAAAATTATTAGCTTGCCATCTAATGATTAGAGAGAGAAAAGAAGGGGGAAAACCTCTGGCAACGAGAACCTGTTCAATAAATTTCCAACTGATTGTGTCATAAGCTTTTCTGATATCCAACTAGAGAATTAAATTCTCTCCTCTAGTGATTCTGTCCAGATCTAGTACCAACTCTTGGGCCAAAAGAACATTATCTACAATGCTTCTACCCTTGATAAAGGTTGTCTGATTCCTACAGATAATTTGATTCAAATGAGGTTGTAATCTATGGACCAAAACTTTGCTTATAATCTTTGAAATAACAGAAGTAAGGCTAATAAGTCTAAAATTTTCCCATTTGTGAGGAGTTTTCTCTTTGGGAACCAAAGTAATAGTAGAGGAGTAGAAATATTTGAGGAGATCAACACCATAGAAAAAACTTTGGACTATTGCAATAACATCTCCCTTCACAATCAGCCAGGCCTTTTTATAGAAGTCAGTTGTGAACCCATCTGGTCCAACAACCTTTGCACTGTCAATAGATATTAGTGCTTCCCATATTTCCTTTTCATCAGGAATATCAGTGAGAGAAAGGCTTTGAGTGAACTCTCTTTCCTTATCAAATAATGTGTATTGAATGGCAGGTTGAGAGGCAGGAGGTTGTTTGAAAATGTCTTGAAAATACTAAACAGCATTCAAAGCTATACCTTCAGCAGTTGTAATCAATTGACCCTCCTATGTAATGATTTTATGAATAGTGTTGCATTTCCTCCTATAGTTGATGCAAGCATGGTAATATTTATAATTTCTATCCCCATCACAAAATTTCATTCTATTGGCCATTTGAGCATAAAACTCCTCTTGCATATTGATGGCATCTAGTAATTTTTTAATAGCAGAATGAAGCTCAATTTCATACCCCTAACCAAAGGCAATGAGTTGTTCTATTTTTAGTACCTTCTTTTCAACCTCTAGGACCTTGCTATCCATTTTCCCTACCACTTCTGAATTCCATTTAGAAAGATGCTTACTGACTTTTTTATGTAATAGCCATAGTTTGATACCAGGAATGTGATGGTGAACATCAACCCAAGCCAGAGAGACTTGGTTTAAAAAATCCCCATGCATGGACCACATATTTAGATATCTAAAATTGGCTTTACTTTTAGTAGTGTTGGCAAATATATGAATAAGTAAAGGTCTATGGTCAGACCCTCTCATAGCCAGGTGTTGGAAAGATGTGTGAAGGAAATCTCTGAACCAAATGTCATTCACCAAAACTCTATCTAGCCTCTCCCATATCCTCCCCCTTCTCCATGTGTTCTTAGGACCAGTAAATACCAAATCATATAGTCCAGCAGACTGGATATTGTCATTGGAAAAGTTCATAAGGCTAATATCAGAAGATATCCCACCCTTCTTCTCATTAGGTGAAGAGAGGCAATTGAAATCACCCCCAACTAACCAGAAATCCCTTATAGAACTGCTGAATTCTTGTAACTGTTGCAAGAGTTCTTGTTTAGCAGTGGAGGTACAGCCAGCATATATAAAAGTAGCAAAGCCATTATAGTTATTTAAGTTAATTTTAAGTGAATAAATTGGTCTCCCACTTTGAGAACTGTACACTGAATCTCCTACCTACAGAATAGCCAAATTTTATTGTTAGTGTTAACAAATAGTTGAAATCCAGGGAACTTCCTCAAAATTTTGTTGACATGTTTAGATATCATAGGTTCAAATATTATAATGATTCAAGGTTTATACATCCTATTAAGAGCCAGAATTCTATTAAGGGATCTAGGATGTGCTAATCCCCTAGCATTCCAACAGATTAAATTCATTAACCAAATGAGGTGGACTTTCCTCTGCTCCTAGTCCTAACAGTGCTAGAAGTGAGAGGGAGGTCTTCCTCCAAAGATGAAGAAGAAGGAAGGATATTCTTTAGTTCCAAGGCAATTTTCTTCTTTTTTATTTATGAATTTGACATCCCTCTTCTAAATTTTTAGCCATTTGTAATAGTAAAGGATCTTCCTCTGGAATATCAATAACAGTTTCCCTTTGTTCAACAGGAGGTTTGAAGTGCAGTACATTGGAAATGTTAAACTTGAGTTGATTCTGGGATAAGGTGAAGCTGAGGTTTTGGAACATTTTACAGAGAATTATAATGGTCAACAACACTTTTATCAATATTCTGAGATAATTCAGCCAACTCCTGTAAAGTGTCCTCCTGAGTCCTTGCCCCTGGAACTTCAGAATTCTGGGGTACAATTCTATCAATATCCGCCTTCTCAACTCCCTGTGCCTCTAATCCCTCGGAATTAGGTCTGGGTAGCTTTCTTTTGTGATTGGGAAGAATTCTAAAGCACTTCTCATCAATATGGCCAAACATTTTGTAGTGATGGGGATAGTAAGGCCTTTGTTCAGCTATGATTTTCAGCCAATATCCACTGTGCTCAGTACCTAACCAAATTTCCTCAACAGCTGGTAATGTAATGTCTCTTTCAATCAGGATTCTAACAAGTGAGGGTCTAGATAAATTGAAGGTAGGGGCATCTAACTTCAGAGATCTTCCCAAAGCTTTACCAATGTTGAAAAGAACTTTATGGTTGAAGAAGTGGAGTTTAAGTCCAGGTAATTTAAATCAAATGGGGACAATTGGAAATTCTTTACTAGGGTCAAAATCTAGTGTCCACTTTAATAGCTTCATTGAGATACCTTCAATCAATATAGATTGTTTTGAGAATATTCTAGCATAGTCTTCTTCCCTTATTAGGTTGATGAGAATGTGCCTTCCATCAAGAAGTCCCAGTTTCCAAGCCCCTTTGAATTTTAGTCCATCAAAGAATCTTCTTACAAATTTCATTTTAGGATGGCCAAGTTGAAATTTGCCAATTAAGGTGAATTTATAGCATTTTGTTAGACCATTTAAGTCCTCCTCAGAAAAATAGATAGCCATTTTCCAACTTTTCTTGCATATAGGTTTGAAAAGAGGGTCATTTCCCTCATGGTACTCTTGAGGGAATACCAAGTTGTCAAAATTTTGAACATTTTCATAACCTTTTCCAACAATGTCAGCAAATGTGGCCTTAGCCCACTGAATATTAGTGGCAATATCAATAACATTAGGTTCAGTCATCACTGAAAAAACCCCCATAGCACAGATAATATCAAAGAGTCAAAGTAACAATTAGAGGTATCAAATTTGGGCAAAGGAGTACCTGGTGGAATAGTAGAGTAAGCAAAAGAACCAGTAAAGCCAAATTCCAAGTAACCAAACAAAACCAAACAGTAACAGTGGAGCTAAGCAATGGAACAGTAATAATTTGAAAAGCAGAAGCCTNCCAATAATGTCAGCAAATGTGTCCTTAGCCCACTGAATATTAGGGGCAATATCAATAGCATTAGGGTCAGTCGTCACTGAAAAACCCCCACAACACAGAAAACATCAAAGAGTCATAGTAACAAGCGGAGCTATCAATTTTGGGCAAAGGGGTAGCTGATGGAACAGTAGAGTAAGCAAAAGAACCAGTAAAGACAAATCCCAAGTGACCAAGCAAAACCAAAATAGCAACAGTGGAGCTAAGCAATGGAACAATAATAATTTAAAAAATAGAAGCCTGGGAAGAAGTAAATAGCTAGAGAAAAGCAAAACTTGAAGAAACCAGTGATGAGAGAAGAAAAATCTAGTGAAACTTGAGAAGGCAGCTGAGATTAGGCCATCAGCAACATCTAGAACCATTCTGCCAAAACCCTAGCAGAGTACCACAGAAGCCAGCCGCCACACATCCTGTTATATATACATATATATATATACAAAAAAGAGGATACTCATGGCTCCCTATATGTTAAATAAAAATTGGGCAAAAACTAGTGAGCAGATACAAAGTACTGAACAAAGGTCAGGTAAATAAGAAAACCCATAAAACTAGGAAAGAAAAACAAAAGAGGAAAAAGGAAACTGTAGAAAGAAATAAAAAATTTTCTTCTCAACTAGTAATCATAGTGGCAGTAGTTCTGAGATGAGGCACTTCAAGAGTATGTCCATGTAGCAAAAAAGATAAAGGAGGTGGGTNACTCATGGCTCCCTATATGTTAAATAAAAATTGGGCAAAAACTAGTGAGCAGATACAAAGTACTGAACAAAGCTCAGGTAAATAAGAAAACCCATAAAACTAGGAAAGAAAAACAAAAGAGGAAAAAGGAAACTATAGAAAGACACAAAAAATTTTCTTCTCAACTAGTAATCATAGTGGCAGTAGTTCTGAGATGAGGCACTTCAACAGTATGTCCATGTAGCAGAAAAGATAAAGGAGGTGGGGGTTTAGCAGCTACAGTGACCAAATTGGAGTGAAGTCCACGTCTAGCAAGCCAATTTGCAGGTTTGTTACCCTCCCTGTAAATGAAAGTAAAGTGGACCTTGAGGTTAGATATAAGTGACTTGACTTTCAATATCCATTGATTGTGGAGCCAAGATGAGTGTTCTTCAGATTCCAGTAGCTTGATCAGTAGGATGGAGTCCACCTCAATCCAGATATCATACCACTTTGATTTGTAAGCAAAGGTTAGAGCCCAACCNTGTGTGTGTGTGTGTGTGTGTGTGTGTGTGTGCCAAAAAAGTAAGACTAAGAAAAATAAGAAACATAGGGGGAGGTAGTCGAGGAGTGTTGATGTCTTCTAATAGAGGGGGCAAAAGCTTCCTTATAGTTGTTAACCTTCATTCTGAGATGTGGAACCTCCATGGTATCACCATGAAGTAAGAGGGCTAATGGAGTGGGGGGGGCTGGTGGCAACAGATATCAAATTTGAATGGAGACCTTGTCTGGCTAACCAGTTGGCAAGTTGGTTTCCCTCCCTAAAAATAAAAGTCATGGTGAGGCAGAGAGAGTTCTTAATAGTTCTGATCATATGTCTCCAGTGTGTGTGATGCTAAGAGGATTATTCAAGTTACAGGAAATTGATGAGTAATAGGGAGTCAACCTCTAGCCAAATATTATACCATTCAGCAGTTTTAGTAAAGGTTAAAGCCCAAAAGACTGCCATAAGTTCAGCTTCAAGAGCATCTCTAGCTGTAGTGGGGGCATAAAAAAATAGAAAACACCTGCTGGAGGAATCTCTCAGAACGCCCCCCACCCCAGCGCCCCAATTAGTGAAACTGCCATCGGTATTGATTTTGATTATTGACTGTGCAGTGGATTTTTAATATACTTTCTCAATAATCAAAGGCTCCCTAGTTTCAGTGATCTTAAGCTTGCAGATATTATGGAAATTTTTGTATTGAATCAGCTTGGTTAAATAAGAGACATAATTTTTGATGACATGGTGATGTTGAATATCTTTGTCCTCATGCTTAATGCTGTTTCTAGCCGACCATCAATGAGATTAGACTAATCTAGTTCAATACCATTCACAGTGAACATATCCAAAAGAACTGATCAGATATCTTATGTAAACATGCAGCTGAAGAAAATATGATTGAGGGTTTCCTCATTTTGTAAACAAAGATGGCATCCTGAGGGGCCCCTCAAACCCTTTAGTTTGAGGGTATCATCACTGGGCAAGAGATTATGAAAGAGTCTCTAGTAGAAAAAGGACATAGATGGGCAAAGGGAACTATTCCAAATTACTCCCCCCCCGAAGGAACTAAGTCTCATAAGTAAAGCTTGGCATAAATAGCCTTGGAAAGGCTTTGATTGATGTGACTATGCTATAATTTTGTCTTTTCTTCTCTTATCAAGGTTGATTTTGGTTATTTGACTAAGGAAAGGTTCCTGAAGAGTGGATTGGAGTTTGAGTAAAGACCAATGGTCACCCTCCCAAAAATCAGCAACAGTGAGATGAGGGTTGAAATTTGATGGTGGAGTGCCAAGCCAGTCTTTGGGACACCATTGATCCAACCAAAAATTGACCTTACCCTCCCCCAGTTCCCAGATGTACATCAATTCAGCATGGTGTCTAACTTTTAGCATGTTGACCCAAATCCTGGATTCCCCAGATTCCTAGAAATTAGAGAGGGGTGTTTATCCTTACAATATTTACCCATCATGAATGTTGCCCAAAGAGAGGTTTGAGCTCTAAAATTAATCCACCTTTTGTAGAAATTTATCTAAATAATTTTTTGTAGCCCTTTGAACCCTATAGCCCCAGCCAAAATTGGTTTAGCAGCCTTCTGAATAAAGCCCAGTGAAGTTGATGTCTTTGACCAGCCCATAAAAGTCTATTGAAAGCTCTCCTCAGCTGAATTTGGGTGCTTTTCTTCATAAAAATTGTTTGGAGAATGTAGGAGGAAAAAGTGGTGAGAATGCTTTTAAGTAAGGTTATCCTACCCCCATTAGAAATGAAAGAGTTAGACCAGCTGGATAAGTGTGACTAAATTTTTTGAAAAATATCATCAAATTAAATCAGCTTGGATCTGCCACATATAAGATTAACCCCCTAATATTTAATGAGAAGTTTAACAATAGAGAAACTGGTGTAATCTGAAATCCACTGGTTGCACTGAGAGGGTGTTTTCTTATTAAAGATCAATTGGCATTTTGAAGGACTGAAAACCATATCAGAGAGGGCTTGGAAATTCATCAGGCGTTGGTAGACCTTTTTGATAGCATTTTTGTGGCCACTAGAGAATATCATAAAATCATCAACATAAATTAGGTGAGACAGTGCCATGTTGGACTTATGATGATATGTGGAGTAGTGTTTAGAGAGGATAGCCTTATCCAACATTCTGGAGAAATAATCCATTGCTAATATAAAGATGATGGGGGAGAGGGGGTCACCTTGCTTAAAACCTCTGACAGCTGAGAAAGAGCCCCAAGCCTTCCCATTGATGAGAATGGAGTGGTTGTTATTGAGAAGCCATCTGTGTATGAGATTACAAAAATCAGGTTGAATTCCTCTAGCTGCAAGAATACCCAAAATAAAGGTCCCATCTATGGTATCATAAGCTTTTTTGATATCCAGCTTGTAAATCAAATTGCCACCCCTACTAATTTTATTTAGATCCAAAAGCATCTCCTGAGCCAGCAAAACATTATCTATAATGGATCTCCCCTTAATGAAAGCTGGTTGATTATGGCTGATAAGATTGTCTAGGTGGGGTTGAATTCTTCTCACAATAATTTTACTGATCAACTTACTGATGAATGAAGTTAAACAAATTGGCCTATAGTGATCTTAGGTCTTCTCTAGATCAATTTTGGGAATGAGCACAAAGGATGAGTTTTTAAAATAGTTGGGTAGTTATTTTCACTGAGAAAGCTGATAATTGCCTCAGTCACATCCAGCTTAATGATATGGCATGACTTTTTGTAAACCTCTGCATTATAGCCATATGGGTCTGCAGCCTTAAAGTTGTCAATAGTACTCAGGGCATTCCAAATTTTAGTTTTAGAAGGGGGTTCAGAGAGTTTGAGACTATTGGTAAATTCAAAATTTTTAGTGACAAAGTTAACATCAATGTTGATGTTTAGATCAACAGTAGAATTCAATAAGGCTTGATAATATCTGACTACATCCATGACAATGCTTGCATTGTTATTCAGCCAACATCCCTCAGCATTCTGAAGAGAGTGAATTGTATTGCATTTCGTTTTGTAACTGATAGAGGCATGGTAAAATTTAGTATTTCTATCACACTCAAGAAAAATGTTAATGGAGGCCTTCTATTTGAGAAGAAGGTCTTAGTGTTCAATGGCTATGTTTAAATTGGTTTGAGCAGTGAGCAAGACAGCATTATCAGCATTACCATTTTGCACAACAACCAAAAGTTCCTCAACATCCTTTTCAGCAGCAGTCACTTTGGAAAACAAATTCCCAAAAGTATCTCATCCCCACTTTCTAAGGGCTTTGCTAAGATTTATTTGTAGAAGGCTGAGTTTGACAAGACGACCAGGGTGATCAAAACCACACCAATTAGATGTCACACAGTTGAAAAATTAAGGATGTGTGGACCACACATTTAAATATCTGAAAGGGGTATGTTGTGCTGGGTGGCAAGTGGAGGTGATTGTAAAAAGTAAAGGTCTATGATCAGACCCTACAAGAGTTAAATGAGTGACATAAGTTAGGAGGTATTGATGGAAATAGTTGTCATTAACAAGAATTTTATCAAGTCTTTCCCAAAGCTTTCCCCTCTTCCAAGTGAAATGTGGGCCTTTGTAACCTAAATCAAAAAGACCAGCCCGTTGAACCTGATCACTGAAAAAAGTCATCTTAGGCATACTAGGAACCATGCCCCCAAGTTTCTCTGCAGCAGAAGTGATATTGTTGAAATCCCCCCCACCAACCAAGGGGAGCTCACATTGTTACTGATTATCTAAAGATTCCTCCAAAGCTCTTTCATGTCCTCCTTATGATAGCCAACATAAATAAAAGTTGCAAACTCCACTTTGTCTTGGATCAGAAGGGAAATATGAATAAATTGACGGTGGTCCAACTGAATATTCCATTGAATTTCCTTTCTACAAAATAGCCAAATCTTGTTATTGTTATTAGCATAATGTGAAAAGAAAGGGAACTTACTGATGAACCTCTGAGGGTTGTGATGAACCATGGGTTCAAAGATAGCAAAGCACCAAAGTTTATATTTCTTGTTAAGATAAATTAGTCTTCTCAAGTACTGAGTGTGGGCAATGCCCCTGATATTCCAGCAAAGTAGATTAATCGTGAGGGGGGTTAATATGGAGGGAGGGTTGAGATTTTGATCTGGTCCTTCCTCTAGAAATGGGAGGGCCCAGCCTTCATGTTTCCACCTGAAACCTTAGTATTCCCAAGTTGTAGTCTTTGAACTTTTGAAACTGGTTTCTTTTTCCTTTAAGATTTCTGTGTGTGCCACCTGTCTTCCAATATGAGCTCCTTTCTAGCAATTCTCCCATTGTTAGGGGCTGCCAAAGCCTTCATTTTATTTCCATTCAACTTCATAGGAGAAACATCAAAGGATAATGGGGTAATGATAGTGACTTCATTAACCTCCTCTCTGATGATCCTAGAAGAAATATTGTACGAAGTATTAGACCCAAAAGGAGCTGTGGAACTCTTAGAGGTATCCAAAAAAATTTCCTCAATGTTCACTGGGGTAGGTCTGCCCCTAAGAAGTAATAGTAGGCTCCTGAACAGTAGGAAAATTATCTGTAGGCTCTTGAACAGTAGGCAAGGTAGTAGTTGTCTTAATGTTTACAATTTTCCTTGAAGGAGGGTGAAGCCTAAAGCACCTATCCCTGGTATGCCCAAACATTTTACAAAGATGACAGTAATATGGTCTTTGTTCTAACACTACCTCTTTCCATAACCCCTCCTTATCAGAACCAATCCATACTCTTTTAACTTCAGGTAGAGTAACATCTCTTTCTATAAGGATTCTTGCCAGGAAAGGTCTGGCCTTCTTAAAAGTGGGGGCATCTACCTTCAGAGGCCTCCCCAAAGCACATCCAATATTAAAAAGAACATTGAGATTGAAATAGGGAAGAGGAAGTCTAGAAAGTTTAAACCAAAGAGGAACCACAGGGGGCTCCTTATTTGGGTCAAAATCAGGATACCATTTCATAATTCTCATAATGGTACCTCCAATTTGTAAAGACTATTTAACTAACAGTCTAGCATATTCTTCCTCACCAGAAAGCTAGATAAGAAGATGCCTGCCATCCAATAGGCCAATTTGCCAATCTCCTATAAAATTCAGTGAAGTAAAATGGCTTCTAACCAACTCCATCTTTGGGTGTCCTAGCTGGAATTTACCCACTAATGTAAATTTTAGTTTCTCATTCAAGTTACATATTTCCTGTTGAGATAAGTATATGGCTGGTTCACCCTCTTTAGAGCCTAGAGGGTGAATACAAGGGCTTGTACCCTTCCCAGCCACAGTGTCCTGAAAAGCTTGAGGAAAGACTAGTTGCTCAAGATCCATTAGGAGTTCAGCTGATTTGCCCAACACTCCAGCATAAGTTGCTTTAGTCTGCTGGGCATTGGTTTCAACATCCAAAGGGGTGACCATAAGCAGAAGATAGGATAGATTCAGCCACAAAAGACACAACCAAGCTACCAAAACCCAAATTTGTAAGCCTGGGAAGTTCCAAACAAAAAATGGTGCACACAAACTCCACTCAACTCACAAAAAGTGGAAACAAGCTTCCACCAAATGAGAAGTTAAATAGGAGAAGCACTTGAAGGAAACCAGCCAGCCAAAGAGCAAATACTGTCAATGGAACAATAAATCTACGAAGTTGCAAAACCAGAGGTAAAAACCAGAAAGAAGACCCTTCAAAGGTAAACAAAGCTAGAAATAGAAACTTGAGAAGCTTCCCAGATCCTCCATACACAGACTAGCTTATGCAGATCTTCATCTTGCCTGAAACCCTAGCAGAGTCCCAACCTTAGCCGCCACCATGTATATATATATATATAAATATATATATATATATATATATATATATATATATATATATATATATATACAAAATGTTGGTGGCTGAAGATTTTGGTGCTCTGCTAGGGTTTCAGAAAGGATGAAGATTGGTGGCTGCTAGCTGAAGAGGAACTCAGAAGTGGTGGTTAGTGGTGGCTACCTTCCTGTTGGTTCTTATCTCAGGTGGTGGTGGTGGTGCTCTTGTGTTTGTCATAGAAGTTACTATTTCATTGAGCCTTTCTCTAGCTGCTCCCTTGGCTGTGGTGATTCCTTTCCCACTTTCATCCTGTTTGGTGCCTAGCAGTGGAAAGCAGACGGGTTTTTTGTTTATTTTAAGTTTGATTAGGTTTGTTGGTGCCTTTCTGGTGGTTTCCACTGGTTGGTGACCTCTGGTGACTGCACTGTCTTCTCTGACTGCTGCTGGGTGGGGAATTTTCTTTTACTATTCCAATGAGTGGAGTTGTATGTTGTCTCTCTGGTAGTAGCATTTTCTTCCTAAATCTTCTCTTATTTGTGAGTGTTGAAGCTACATTAATGGATTTTTTTCTATTAATGTTCAAGTAAATGCTCAGTGGACCCAAGCCACTTATGTTGGAGTGGTTGGAAGAGGGCAAGATTTGCCTAAAAGTTTTAATCATCTGGTTTTTCCTCAAGTTCTGCATGATGTTGCAGTTGGCAAGACTTCCTGTCCATATATTTACCCCATTGTATTCAAAGGGGGTGAACGTACAGTTCTTTTTACTCTTGGGGAGATGCGAACTCTGAATGAATCAATAAAGTTTACCATGATAGGCAAGTTTCAGTTTGGCCATCCAAAAATGGATTATGTTAGGAAATTCTTTGAGGAACTCCAACTCACAGGTGCTTGGCAATTGGGTTTAATGGATGGAAGACATCTATTAATCAAAATGTCTAATGAGGAGGATTATGCTAAAGTTTTTGCCAAACAAATTCTCTTAATTGCTGGAACCCCAATGAAATTATTAAAATAGACACCTGGATTTGATCCAAGCAAAGAACCCTCAATTGTACCAATTTGGTTTAAATTTCCAAACCTACCTATTCAATATTATCACCAAAATGTTATGTTTAACATTTGAAGGGTACTTGGCTTCCATTTAAAAGTTGATGCCCCAACCTACAATTTGGCTAGACCAGTTGTTGCAAGAGTGATGGTAGAAAGAGATATTACATTGCTAGAAATAAATAGAGTTTGGATTGCAACCCGTGAGGAAGGGTTTTGGCAAAGCATATTTATGGAACAAAAACCACTATTCTGCCCTCACTGCAGGATGTTTGGGCATAATGTGGAAAAATGATATAAGTTGCAGCCACCATCTAGAAAGACAACTCCTCAAGGTATGCCTACTCAGGGAGGGTCTGTTATACCTTTGGGAAAGGATAAAAGAAGAGCTAATGCACAGGAAGCATTTCAAGTCAGCTGAGAAACTGAAGTGGAAGTCTATCCTAAGCTACCAAGTATTCTACAAGAGGTCACTGAAAAAATACTTTTGCTCTGAATGTTCAGGAGCAGGTGGTGGAGGGCAGGCAAGGAGACATTGAAAGAAGTCAACTTGATATAAGTCCCCACAATGTTGATAATTCCACTGTTGAATTAATAGCTGAGGTGCTTATTGAAGAATGAAAAGTTCAAAGGAATAATAGGAAAAAGAAAGGGAATATGGAACAAAAGCTGATGCAGGAAGCTCCCTCTTTGGAAGGAGCTAACCAACTGATGGATTCTAGTCAGAGAACCAAAAGGAAAGGGAGAACCTTTTCACAATGATCAAGTTTTTATGTTGGAATATTAGGGGTGTTGCACACCCTAACTCTCTCACAAGACTGTTACATCTTGTGAAAACACATAAAATATGGTGCTTTGCTCTTTTGGAACCCATGGTTTCTAAGAACTCTTCTAATATTATCAGAAAAGTTTCCAAATTTTCTCACTTTGCTAACCATAACAATAAGATTTATTTGTTTGCTAGAACTGAACTACAAAGGAATGTTATTCTGAATAGTGCCCAATATTTACATATCCAATTTACAGTAGGAGCTCGGGTGGGTTATGTCATTTTTGTTTATGCTAGTTGTCTTCCAAGGNAGCATTAGTTTTAATATCAAAAGGTGAAGCCATAGGAGTGGAAACAAAAGGTCAAGCTTATTCCACCTTCAAGGAAACCAAAGGCAGCAACCACAACATCCAAAAACAGATGAACCAAAAAACTCCTTATAAGAAAAAATGGGAAGCACAGCCACAGGAACAACAAGGAGGAGCTCAGCCAGGAAGCAAACCCCAAAAAACCAATGGAACAGTACTTCC